>PPHD01000200.1:0-25582 GCA_002909625.1 Bambusicola thoracicus | reverse complement strand
TTTTTGAGAAGACAGTCTTCTAAAAATTTGTACATCTCAAATATGGTAGTTAAAGGAAAAAAGGAAAATTTCTGGAGTAATACCAGCTTCTCTTGATTTCTATTTTACATATAGTTGGAATGCTGTCTGATACAGTGTGTTGAACGTAATACTTTGGCTTTGAGCAGTATTTCTGCAGTATTTTATAGAGAATTCATGTAATGTTTAAAGTTTAAGTTGCCTCGTGCCATGAGAGTAGAGAGGGTTCTTTAGAACTGAAAGTTAAAAGGGCAGTATGTTATGATCCATTATAATCTTAAGATTTACCATGTTAGCACAGGTCTTGAAATTCTTATACTTTCCAGCCCCTCTTCTTAGAATTATTCCTTCCTGTGAGTTTCTGAGTCCTGCTGTGTTTTATCTTTTGAAATATCCTGTTTCTTACAAAATCATGTGTCACAGCATTTGCCTCAGATAGATAAATGTATTTTCAGAGCTTAATTAATAATAGAATAACAACTATAAAGATCTCAGCAAGACAGATACTCTACCAGAACTGCCATTCAGAAACCTGCTTTAATGCTTCAGAAATCATCTTTTCCTCTGCTTTTCATAAAAGTAAAAGCCACGATACCTGGAGGATATGAAAACTCCTACTGGAGTTTCACTTGCAGAAGCCCTCAAGTTGAATGGTGCAAGTCTTGCTTCAAGTCATTCATTAAATAGCTCAGTTTTTATCTTCACTGGACAGATTCTCCCCTAGCACAAGCACTACACAGATAATTTAAATGCTAAATAGGGCTGCTGCTGTTTTTTAACTTAACATGAAATTCACAACTGTCCCACATGAAGCCATGATAAAATTATTATTGTCTTGATCAACTATTTTCTTTTCTGACTAGAAGGAACACTTCTTAACAGAAATTCTCTCTCTCTTTTACTTATTTATCTATTCGGTGTATTCTTCCCAGTGAAATAATGGCTTTTCTGTCCTGACTTGTGACTATTCTATACAGGAAATAGGAGGAACTTAGGCTAGTTAGTGTTTTGTTCTTCTCTATGTTAGATGCTGTCTCAGTACTGTGACCCACACAGCCAGTCAATATCAGTCCCCTCATCTCCAAAATATTCATTTCAGAAGCCAAGGAGCAACCTATATAACACACCTAAAAGATACCTCTCTTGTCTGCAACTGTTGGTTGGGGTTTTTTGGTTTTTTGGTTTTTTTTTTCAAAATCTTAAACTTCCAGAGTTGCACAGGCAGCAGTGGGAAGCTGGCCTGAACATGCAAGGATAAGTTCATGACACTTCAAGAAAATTGTTCCCAGATAACAAATCTGTGAAAATAAAATTCACAGCTTAAACCATCAGGTATATGCAGAGCAAGGTAAAAGGCAAAATCCTATCCTAACATCAAGTCTTAATTACAGTGCTATGAGCTGTAATTCAAGTACCCTGAAGATAGTACAGGAAGTGCTGCAGCATTGCTTTTTTTCCTAGATGGCACAGAAGTCTAATAATAAAAAAAAAGTTAACAAACAGATGATAAACTTCAATCATATCAAAGGGTTATTAGCATTGTAATACTTTCTTAAAATGAAAAAGTCTTAGCATAAAACTCTTTTTTCCAGTTAATTTGTACTACAGCTCGTTGGCTGTGTTAGCCTATCTTTTTTTTTTTTTTGGTCTGGTCATTCTTTTCCCCACTCTCTTTATTTTCAAATTAAGCAGATGCTAATGCAACTGCATCATACAATCTCAGACCTCCCATACCATTATTCAAAATTGGTGGCAGACAATTCCAAGAAAAGCTTCAACTACACCACATGGCTGAAGGCCTACTAGCACCCCCTTGTCATTTGCGTGAGGCCTCTTCCCTTTTGAGTGGTCACAACCTCTAACTTCCAACCTTCTCAGTTAAAATTCTAACTGGAACAGTCATCGCTACCTTTCTGGCACAGTGGTCTGTGGAGCCAGTGAAACATTATGTGGTGACCTACATAGAAAACCTGCAGAGCCAGCACAAGGACACAGTCTCAGTACTCTGAGTTGCCTGTGTCAGTTCTTATAAAGGAATTTTTGGTGGCACCACTTCACATGGAGTTAGTGTTTTGCCGAAGTAAAGGTGCATATATCATACAGACCCAGAAAAATCCCTGTCGAGAATTATTACTACGTTTTGCTTACTTTAACTGAAAATCCTGTCTTGCTGACCTGCTGGCACCTACACAGAGAAAAAAAAAATATAGGGTAAGACCTCATTCAGCCACCCCTTTTCAGAATCAGCTACGCTTAAGATCATAGGAAAGAGCAAGCCTTCATTGACAGTTACAAAAAACTAAAATGATTCTTCAGTGAACCTTTTCACATCTTGGCAGGGACACAACTTGAAAGGAATGCTAGTGCACGCTATTCTCTTCTGAGGAAGTTATCTGTGAGACACTCCTTTTCCAGTTGTCAGCTTCTCATGTGTCACAGGCAGTACCACACAAAGAGGAAGAACAGGCTGTACACTGTGTGGGGGAATATGGGCAGTCCTCTTTGCTTTAATGTTTATCAAGAACGTGTATCTCTCTATAGAATCTTCATCAGACTTGAGGAAAATTCAGAAGTATTTTTCTGTGCCCTCAACAAGGCGTTTGTACTGAAATAATCCTCTTCTCTGTATTGATGGTTTTTATAAGAAAATATTACAAGAAATTGGAAAAACAAAACCCTGAAAGTATACACTAAGCCCTGAAGCACATTACAAACTAAAAGGAAAATGTGTATTCAAGATACCTTTACTGAGTGTCCAACTTACCTATTAATTCACTAGTCAATTCTTGTTTTACTCTGCGAGGCAAACAGCAGAAAATTTTGTGCATTGGTGAGTCACACCTTCTCTTGGAATGCTCTGGTGAAATCATGCAGTGAAAAGAGGCCATATGAATGGCCACCTGAAACATGGATCGTCTTTCATGTTGCCATCACTGCTGTTGAAACATCCCACCTACCACCTCACCGTGACAACATCCATTGTTTGGTATCCATAAATGTTCAGCAAGCATTGGTCAAAGGCAGCGGGTGCCATTTCTTCCACATAGAAAAATTCAGTGACACTTTTGCTGCGTACGCACTTCCATGTTTGATACCATTTTGTCAGAATGTCCCTCTGCTGCCATCTGTTGGGTGGCAACAATACGTAATGGAATATTGGTGGGAAGATTCAGCCTCCGCTGCCATACCAACAACATGCACCTCTGGATATGGACCAACATAATAAAATAGGAGGCATTACTTTTGGAGCAGTTCTCATAAATTTTTAAGACATCTACATGGAATTCTTTATAACATCAGTGCAGTGTCAGAGAAAGACAGATTAAGTTATACAGACGTAACAAAACCTGGTACTATACAGTTTGGTACCTAAGGGTACCAAGCAGATGGAAAACAGTTTTCTGAGTTACTCAACTTCAAATTTTTATTAATTAGTAAGGCAAAATACAGCATTTTTCATATAATTTCCACTAAAAATAATAATTGACTATGGTTCCCCTAATGAGGGGATCACATATTCTTATTTCTACTACAATAGTAGCTTTTGTAGCCCCTGCATTATATTGATTTTATTTCTGAGAAGATATGATAGGTTTGAAATGACATTTTATTGCACTGATATTGAAGATGATGTGTAAAAGAATGGAAAATGCTTTACCAGAGAGCGAAGAATGAATGACTCTTGCTAGGATCCAGAGAAAATTTGATATAATGTGTCCAGCTTTTCTGGAACACATCTACTGATACTTTTTAACTTATACTGTTGTCAAAAAGGGGGAAAAAAATTCTAAGCAGTGAAAATTAGATGTACTGGCTTAGCAAGTTTTTTTTGTGGAAACATATTTTTGCCATGAGTTTCAAAAGTTATCCATCTAGTAAATCGTAATAATCAAATGGATTAATTTCAAGACAAAGATAAAAGGTAGCATTCACAGAGCAATTAATATAATAGATTTTTTTTTAACAGTAATTCAAATAATCCAAACTGCTATCATGGAATCTCCTGCAGTAAAAAGACAAAAGGGTAAAATGAATGCCTTTTATATAGAATACGATCAGGGAATAAATTTATAAATTGGATTGAAAAGCTAGGGAAACACTCATAGTCAGTGGTTAGCCTAAGATTTTACGTGAAGCTTGTTCTTTTTTTAGCTTTGTTTTTGAGCACAAAGATCACAGCTCTTCAACTGACTGATTTTCATTTTATGATCAAAAGCTACAACTTTGCATGACCGTCACAGTTCTTTTGTCAGCAGTTGCAGACATAGTATTAAACAATGTTTCAACTATCATTAGACAATTTGCCTTCAAAAATACAAATCCCTCTAGAATGCAGCACATTTTTCTGTCAAGTGCCAAACTCTTGGAGGCATGATAGAGAAATACTAATTTAAAAAGCTAAATTCTGAATAATCCGGACCTCTTTTTTTCATTGAGACAATAGATTGTTACCAGGCATTACTAACTACGTGAGAAAGTTACACTGTATAACCAATGGCGCAGTCAGCGCAAACTGCATAGGATTTGATTGCTTCAAATCAAATAAAGCCCGAGGACAATGCCAGATGATCAGGCCTAATCCCTTCACATGTCAGTGAATTACATACTACAGAAATGACCCGGAACAAGTCTACAGCTTCTAGTTAAAGCAAGAATGTTAGTCCTTTTAGAAGAGAACTTACCATGGTGTCAGTAGAGAACAGGAATGACGATACCTGGAAGCCTTACAAGATTAGGAATTTGAGATAAACTAAGACAATCTCATAAATGGTATTATACATGTATATATATTTACATATATATATATTTAAAGTGGGTTAAAACATTTATAAGGGTGCCTGGCAGTTTGAACTCTGGAAAAACAAAACAAAACAAACATCTTAGTTCCGGCATTCAAGATTACTGTGCATGAACTAGTAAGACAAAGTGGCAAGACGTTTGAGAAGGACCTCTATCAAGGCATTTGAGAGGGACCTCTATAGCATCTCTCCCAGTTTACATGCCCTATGCACTATGCTATCTACAACTCTGAGTCAACTTGAATGTTTCGGACTGAAAAAAAGATAAATGCCAGAAACCAAATTAGGCGTGAGAGGAAGAAGGATTGCTTCAGGTTCCTGACAAATCCCCAGACATGGCAATTAATAGTAGTTGTTATTTCAACATAGAAACAAAGAGGTTCATCCACGTTCAAGACCCGTGAAGAAAGGGAATGAGCACAGCTACTCAGACTCTCCACGAGTACCAATACAGTCTTTCCAGTATGAGGAATGAAATTGTCTTAGAGATCCCAACAGCCTGCAGGAACACTGCTCTATTCCACATCCCCAAGATACTGCTAGGCTTATGCTAAAGTCTTGGAGCCCATCCTTCTCCCTTGCTCTGCTGTAATATATCTCATATCTCCATATTCAAATAGAGCTACATATAATAAGTTTATTCAATCTTGTTGATAGGTTTAGTGAGAAAGAAAACATACTGAATTTTCCAATAGCTATTCATATCCAGAACTGACACCAGAGCTGAATACTACGTTTTAGCAGCAAGTGTAAGCTGTGCATACAGGCAATGCATTTCTGTGTAACAATTTCTTCTGCATTCATTCCCTAGTTGCAACAGATTTGCCATAGAACTGCATATAAAGCAAGCATTGAGGTGGTTGTCTTACAGTGTGTAACAAAACCCAAACCCTAACCAGATCAAATCAAGTGTTTTCATACACTCTTTTGCTGTATAACACTGCAGATTTGTAAGCTGATTCTAGTAACTCAAGTACCACATTCTTGTTCAGATAAGCCCATCTCAGGTCTATAGCTTCAGCGTAATACAAGCCAGGAAAAGCAAATGAGCTGAAGCATGATTCAAACATGTTTAAAGCATGCCTGTGAGCATCAATCCACTTCTTATTACCAGATGCCTTAACAAGGCAGCACAACTGATATTAATAGGATACTATCGTTTTTAGAGCATTTACGGGTACAAGCATCACTGCACTGGAGACTTTATTCAGCTATATGTTAAACTGAAATCAGTCCATTTGAGTCTGCTACAGGCCACCCAACCAGAATGAAGAGGTGGACAAAACACTTTATAGACAGTTAGGTCTCAAGATCTTTCCCCCTTGTTCTTGTGGGGGACTTCAACTTCCCCAGCATCTGCTGGATTTATAATACAGCAGATAGGGAACAGTCCCAGAGGTTCCTAGAGTGCGTGGGAGATAACTTCCTGACACAGCTGGTGAAGGAGCCAACAAGGGGAAGCAAAATCCTGGACCTTCTGCTTGTTAACAGAGAAGGTCTTGTGAGGGATGTAAAGGTTGGAGGCTGTCTGGGGCCTGGTGATCACAAGATGCTAGATTTCTTGATCCTTGTTCAACCATGGAGGGGAGTCAGCAGAACTGCCACCTTGGACTTCTAGAGGGCAGACTTTAGCCTTTTTAGGACCATGGTTGAGAGGGTCTCTTGGGAGGTAGCTCTGGAGGGCGTGGGAGGTGAGGAGTGCTGGGAATACTATAAGGAAGTAACTTTAAAGGTGCAGGAGCTGATCATCCCCAGAGACCTTTGGCTGGAACTCAAAAGCAAAAGGAAAGTTTATGGTCTCTAGAAGAGTGGGCCAGCTACTTATGATGATTACAGTTACGTAGTGAAGCTGTGCAGGGAGAAAATTAGAAAGCCAAAGCCGAGCTCAAACTGAACTTGGCCACTAAGGTAAAGGATAACAACAAATATTTCTATAAATCCACCAACAGCAAGAGGAGAGCTAGGGAGAATCTCCATCCTTGTTGGACACGAAAGGCAACTTGGTGACCAAGGATCAGGATAAGGCTGAGGTTCTTAATGCCTCCTTTGCCTCAATCTTTAATAGTAAGACCTGGTACTCTCTGGGAACACAGCCCCTTGCACTGGTAGGTAGGGATGGGGAACAGAATAGGCCCTGCACAATCCATGAGGAGATGGTTTTGGACCTGCTTCAAAAGCTGGATGCTCACAAGTCCATGTCTTATTGCCCTCTTCCAATATCTGAAAGGTACTTACAGCTAGAGCGGGGTTGGTCTCTTCTCACTGGTGACAGATGACAGGACAGGGGGAAATGGGCTCAAGTTGCACCAGGGGAGGTTTAGGTTGGATATCAGGAAAAAATTCCTTACAGAAAGGGTTGTTAAGCACTGGAATAGGCTCCCCAGGGAGGTGATTGAGTCACCATCCCTGGATGTGTTTAAAAACCATTTAGATGTGGTGCTCAGGGCCATGATTTAGTGGAGGATTGTTAGAGTTAGGGTAGTATGGTTAGGTTGCAGTTGGATTTGTTGGTCTTTAAGGTCTTTTCCAACCTGAGCAATTCTATGATTCATTTCCAGGATGTATGCTTTCAGGAAGACAATGTATGGAAATGGAATGAATGAAAAGGATGCTAAGTACTTTGGGTATTTGGCAGTGAATGTGTTAAATATTCCATATTTATAGCTGAAAGGCTTGTAATATTTTTGTAACAGGCATTTTTCTGGTTTAGAATCTAGCCCATGTACTGATACACCACTTAATATATTATTATCTGAGATCTTCATCAACCCAAGGGCTTTCATCTTAAAGTTTCTCTAAGTGTATACACAAACGCACAGACAGCAACATGGGGCTTGCAGATAAACACACTAGGTGGGCTGCAGTAGCTGGCCATAGTAACAGAAAAAAAAGGACAAGAAAATCAAAGTGCAGCCTGTACATTGCACCACAAGTGGGTAAGTTGTCTATGGAGGGCAATACTGTTTTGCAGTTTTCTTCTGACTTTAGAGACAAGGTATTGGAAAGGACTATTCCTTTTAGCTCTGTTAGAGCAACATTGAATAGCTTGTCTGAGCTGTATGACAGTCCTTTTGTCACAACTCCTTCTCACTAATGACTCGCCTTCCAAAAATACACTGCTTATTCCACTCTTTGTCAGATGTAATTGATGCAAATTCAGTTTTATATCAAAGTATTTGTTGTGTATACTTTGTGACATCTCAATTTGACAGCATACAATTAAGTGACAAATGCTGTCATGGAAAAAGGAATAGCAGTGACAAGCACCCACAACTTTTGTGTAAACCTTGCATTTTAGAAGAATTGAAAGATTTCTTCCTTCACCTTCCTCCTGGCACATAGGAGTCTAAGCTACATAGCAGTCACTGTCATTACTTGTCAAGAAAAGGTGAATGGACTCAAGGGCACAGGAATGCTTTGCTGCACACGCCTAACTCCTGCTAAGACGGTCAGTATGGTGAATCCATTCATGCTTGATGTTAGCTTTCTGTACTGTTCAGTGCATTGTGGGAATGTTCCTTCCGTAGCATCATGCCCTCCTTTCAGTTCAGCGATTATCCTTCTGGCCTGCTCTTATTTTTTCTAGGTCTTCTCCTAATCTCTCTGTAGCTATTTCTGTCCCATGATTTCAGACCTTAATCTTTTTCTAACACCTACATTTGGTTTTAAATTGATCCACTTGGCAATTGCCATCTCTTCAAGAATTCTCACCTGCAGTGCCTACAGCCTTCTCATTTCTATTTCATTTTATGCAGCAACTTCTGCTCCAGAGAGTAATACTATTAGCGTACTGTCTGGATCAAATTTCACAGACATAGAATCATAGAATCAAAATACAATGTTTTATTGAATATATTCTATAGTCTATTGAAATAGACATCAAATACAATGTTTTATTACACTGTAATTTTGTCAGTTTTTCTGCAGCAGTTAATGGTCAAGTTATCTTTCTTTTTAACCTCAGCACTGGTTTAACCATCAGAGCTTATAACTCTCCCTAGGTGGATCTTACTTGTTCTGTTATTTCTTGGCTGAAGTAATCTAATATTCCATTTTATTCTTTTTCCTAGACACAACCACTTTGTCTTCCTGACACTTGTAGTAAGTAAAATAATGCAATTACATGAATTTACCCTCCAAGTTGAATGAAACTTTCCAATTATCACAATCAATAAAATGATTCTTACAGTTATGTTCAGGAACTTCCTGCTTTGATAAGTGGAATTATAGAATCATAGAATCACAAGGTTGGAAACGACCTGCAAGATCATCTAGTCCAACCACCTTCCCATTCCTATTAGTACCACAAGCTACTAAACTGTATCTTGTAGCTCCTCATCCAGGCGTCTCTTGAACACTGCCAGGGACGGCGACTCCACCACCTCCCTGGGAAGGCCATTCCAGTGCCTGACCACCCTCTGAGAGAAAAAGTTTCTCCTCATGTCCAACCTAAACCTCCACTGGTACAACTTCTGGCCATTTCCTCGGGTCCTATTATTTGCCTGGTAGAAGAGGCCAGACCCTTTTTCATCACAACCTCCCTTCAGGAAGTTGTAGAGTGCCATGAGGTATCCCCTGAGCCTCCTCTTCTCCAGACTAAACAATCCCAGCTCCCTCAGCTGCTCCTCATAAGACCTGTGCTCCAGACCCCTCACCAGTTTCGCTGCCCTTCTCTGGACTCATTCCAGGGCCTCAATGTCTTTCTTGTAGCGAGGGGCCCAAAACTGAACACAGTACTTGAGGTGCAGCCTCACTAGTGCTGAGTACAGGGGGATGATTACGTCCATGAACTAGTAGGGAGGACCTGGACTAGTAGGCCAGAAAGAAAAGAATGAAAGCTGAGTTCCCAGCTGGTGGAAGATATCATGCTGTGAGAGCGTGAGAATGTGGTACTACACTGAGTTGCATTTTTTTGTTTTAGAAAGAAAGACACTTTTACAATAGCTTGATATTTGCACAAAAATTTAAGATGTTGGTTTCCTTTCTGATGATCTAGGTTCAACTAGAGCATCCCGAAAGCAGTTGTGCTGCTGGTGGTTAAGCACTCATGACCCTCATGTTCAGGGAGGCACTAAGACTAGGTGAAACATCGCTACACAGAGCAGATAGTGGAAGTAGAACTTGGAACCTCCTGACTGTCAGCTGCCTGCTTGCTCTGACAAGCCACACTGCTTTTCAGCTATACCGAATTACTCCAGGGAGATGGAATAGCATTGCTGAACCATGTACAGTTGAATCAACCATGGGCCAATTACCCTCAACTGCTGAGTCTTCCAGTACAACACTCCTTATCAACATCAGCGTTCAAGTTAGCAGGTTCCCAGGAGGGCAATGGAGACAGATCTCTTAGCATGCTATTCTCTATAAAAGAAAGGGGCATGGCGAGAGGGGAGTTAGTGCACTCTGAGTACCTCACATCCCCAGACAAGAAAAAAAAATGCACATGAAGTTAAAATGAAAAGGAGCCTAACAGAGAGCAGTGTTCTTAAAGTCATTCTGACACTTGCAAATATAAGCATAATACATGCTGTCAGTACAGCCACTTCTACCTGATAGCATCAAACATAGCTTATATGAGACTGTAACTCCATTTCACAGCCAGAGTTTTCTCAGTGATGCAAAATAGGCAACTAATTAAACTGCCATTTTTCAAATCAGAAGACATTTACTAGGCAATTGAGTCATTAAATGAAATATTACACATTTAAAAATAAAATTGAGAATTAGTCTTATGATGAAGTTTTTGTTGATCACTCATTTTCCAAAGAGAAAAAAACTCTTAAGACTAGATTAAATCAAACAACGGTTTGATTTGTAACGTTAAGACGTTGAATGTTCTCAGAGAGTATTTGGAAAAAGAATTGATCATTTGCACACAAAGATTCAAATGGCAGAAGTAATGCACACATAACGGAAAATACAGAACAGATCCTGTTGCTCCTGGCTGCATGTGTTCATGCTGCAGACTGGAAAACCACAGCTAGCTTTTAATACGCTCCCTTGAGTCACTTTCATGGCTGTCATATGCAGGATAGATTTCTGCTACCAAAACCTGTAAGTCCACTGTATGAAATACAGTTGCAAACTGACAGGTCAGCCTCTGAGAAAGACAATCCTATATTAAATAATTTGATACTAAGTTACTTGAAAAATTGGGTAATAAAGAAAAGGATCAGAAGAAAAGATTAGAAGTGTTTTCCTCCCATCACAAAAAACCTTCAAAACTTATTTTTTTGTACACAATAGCAGAATGGAAAAATCAATGACTAATGACCTTGCATATCCAAGTTCTTCAGTCTACATGGAGAAGGGCTGTCTTCTCCTACAGCGTTAGCTGATCTGGTAGATAAGACCCCAAAATAATCCGGTAGAGTCACTTCCAGAGTTTCTGAAGTCCTTAATTCAATATACAGTTTGAAACATAAAGCAACTTAAACAAACATGTCAGTGACAGACACACTGAGATGTTCTAGACTGTCTTCTGGGGAAAGTAAAGGATTGGCATTCCAAAAAACTCAGAAGATACTGATCTTGAACCTCAGACTATTGAAGAATACACTTTCTAGCATCTTTGAGTACTTGGTAGATTTCCTGGTTTATATTCAACTCACAGAACTGTGCTATCTGAATCGGAAAATAGCATAAAAGTTTGTTCAAGATTTATTATGCAGAAAGTCTACTACAAGCACAAACGTTATTGATCTCTCCAGCAACATTTCCAGGGATACTTGCAAACAAATGTCCTGATTAATCTGTAGTGAAATCTATACAAAATTCAACAGAGACAGTAACGTGAAAGATTCCTGCTCATTTTGGGGATAACATTTGGATCAAACCCCATGTTCAGGCCTAACTAGGAGGAAAAGGTAAACTATCCACCCGAAGAGCATTACATCCTCCCTTGTCTCTCATCATAAATCAAGGAAAGAGTTATCCAACTCTTACTTTAAGACTCTGCACCCAGGGGTAGTTACAAATATGTCAAAAGGTAAGTATGCTTGACAGGAACAGAGCTTCAGGGAAAGCAGTCAGCTGTATCCTGACATATGTCAGATCCCTATAAAACTTTAGGGTATGCCAGTTCCCTGCATTAATTACCTGCAATGGACATTGTTTCACATCTGCTTCTCAGAGGTTCCAGCATTCTTCCCTACCACTCCCTCCACAGATTTTTCATCAAGCCAAGTGAATGAAAACAGAAATAATTGCACCTGCTGTTATACTGCTGCTGACTATAAGGGTCTAAGCAGGAAACAGAGTTTTCCAGTGAACAGAACAGCAGCTATAAAAAGGATGAGGTGCTGAGAAGACACAGTTCGCCTGAGGGAATAGCAATGTCAGAAAATCAAAAGGAATATAAAATGTCTAGACTTAAACACAGCCTGACCGACACCGAGCATCTCCAAGTATTTCATTCAGAGGAAACACTTGCTCATAATACTGGCACAGCTTATTATTTTATTCAGGGAAGTCATCCAGTAAGCTGAAAGAGCTAAATACATCACCAGGGAAAATCAACCTTTTCTATCCTTGCACCCTTTCAGTTTTGATAGGCCAGACAGAGATTGTGAAAATCGTATGTGGAGCTTCACAGATGGGCTTTAAGATGGTTATATAGACCTTTAAGAAGACATATCCCCATCTGGCACCTGTTAAGAGTCAGAATGATTCTGCGTCAGACAGCATTATGGTACTGAAGAATTTCTGGTGTGTGGAGCCAGACCTTGTAACTTTCTGCTCACTGAACTCATGAAGAAAAACAATTTATCATTCTAAAAGTGCAAGATTGGTCTTGTCCAGCACCAAAGGGAAGGCTTCTTCCTTGTCTTCTTAGAAAATGTTCAGTATGTGAGGGCAGAGCTAGACTCAAGGGGCACAAAATACTAAGACCTCAAGGAAACAGCTACTGATTTGCACCCACTAAGAATAAATTACGCACAGATTCATAGACTGTTCTCCCTGCACGCACTACGGTTTGCAAGTGATTTCTGGGAAAGGTCACTTATCTTCCTGCCTTTTAAAGTACAGCTGACTCCTCAGACCAGTTGAGAGAGTGGTTAATCAAGAAGCCCTATGCGAGCATTCAGCTGTTTTATAAGACTCTTAAAAGGACATTCACCTTTGAACTTACTTCAAATGCAAGACTGCCCTAATCTGGAAGTTAAGTAGGATTTTTTTTTTTATAAACCAAGACCTTTCCATTGGCATCAGTCATGCAAAAAGCACTATTTTACACAGCACAGCTGTAGGCCAGCTCTGATACCATGTTACTGTCAGCTAGACATGGAGCAGTGCCCAGTCCTGTGAAATTTGCTCTCTGATGCTCTCTAAGCCAGTAACCCCTGTTTGTGTTCCCCAGATTGCAGGAAAGGCCTCAAGCTGCACTCAGGTACTGAGTTTACTTGCATGGTGCTGGGGTCTGAGTAAATCTATTATTTCAAGAGGATTGACTTGGTATTAATATCAACATTGTGGTTATTCTTTAAATAATCTTCCTGTTCAAAATGCTGTGTTTCTGCTTGCTGATTAGCCTGATTTTGTTGCTATTGTTATGGATCAGACTTTTAATTATTTTTATTAAGTTTCCATCTCAAAGGCTCAGAGAACACTGCAATAAACAACGCAGTAATAGCAAGTCCACACAGAACGGAGAGCACATGTTACAGATGTGTTTTATGTCAGAACATAAACCAGCATGATGTTAGCAACAATTAAATTCTGGGATTCTTTTCTTGACTCCCCAACATACCTTAGCACTGGGAAAACTATTAAATACAAAATTAAACTTATAAATACAATTGTCTCAGATTCTGGATATTGTATTCAGTGCAGGCTACATCTGACACAACAGCCATGGGAATACTGGCAGAAGACTAGTGGAATGCAGTCCTATTTGCTGCCTTCCACCACTAAGCACAATGCAAGCCTGTTAATGAGATGTGGCCAAGTAGTTTGAGATAAGAAACTGTTTGCAGATGTAACCAAATATAGATGACTCCAACTGCTCCATTTCACGAGATTTACAGTTCGCTCTCTTCTCTTCCTGCTAAAATTCAGGACTAGTGAAAAAACTCCCTATCCCTAAAATTTAAATTACAAAAGAACCCTTACATTCAAGTACTGAAAAGGTGCAAAGTTTGCAAATACGGTCCAATGTGTATTTATTAATCAATAATACATAAACAAGCTGTAAATCTTATGTAAGCCTCTGGACTTTTTGCAAAAGCCTACAGCTGTGTGAACTTTCCACCCTTAATTTCCCTAACTTCTGAATGAGTATATAAACTTCAGCAAAAAATACTTCCACATTAATTCTTCTATGCGACCTTTCAATGTTCTAGACTGGAACTTCATGTTGACTCTTTGTGCCCATCAAACCAGTGCCCTTCTGTCTGGTTTTTGGATAAAGAAAAGGTAATGCATAGGCAGAGTGATGAGTCTTATATTCAGAATCAAGTGTATGGTTATTAAAATAAAGAAACAAACAAACAAGGGCTTCAGCAACTCAGAACGCAGAACGACATTTTGAGAGGTTAAAATCACTATGCATCATATTCAAAATAATACTTAGAAACAATAATCACAGATCTACAAAGAATTACACTATTTCTCTCTATCATTAAACATCAGCATACACAGAATAAGAGGAGAACTTCACACCAGTGTTGGACAGACATATGACCAGTCAAGTCTCAGAGCCTGGCCTCACAATCTAGTCTGAAACAATCATTTCTGTAAGCTTCTTGGCACAAAGGCTCTCTCCTAATTATACATGCTTTAGGTATCAGGCAAAGAATGATTCTGGGGAGGGACTTTTTACAAGGGCATGTAGCAACAGGATGAGGGGAAGTGGCTTTAATCTGGAAGAGGGTAGATTTAGACTAGATATCAGGAAGAAGTTTTTTTTACTGTGAGGGTGATGAGACACTGGAACACAGGAACACATCACCCAGTAAGGCTGTGGATGTCCCAGCCCTGCAGGCATTCAAGGCCAGGCTGGACGGGGCTGTGAGCAACCTGGGCTAGAGGGAGGTGTCCCTGCCTATAGCAGGGGGTTGGAACTAGGTGATCTTAAAGGTTCCTTCCAGTGCAAACCATTCTGTGATTCTATGATAAATAAAAACAGCTGCAATTTTGGGAGGAAGAATGGTAGCATCTACACTGGAGTTCACTTGATGATTCAATTATGTCTTGATAAATGCTGGCACATTGGAAACTTGGGACCAAAGAACGTTCAGCTGGAAACTACTCTGACATGGCTACAAATATAGGGCTTTTTAAATAAGTCACTTTATAGTTCCCTTATCTGGATTCAACAGCCACTTAGATCAGACTTAGCTGGCTGTCATGTAGCCAGTATAACACCCACACAGCTCTAAAGGTTTTATATGGTTGTGTCTTATATTAGCAGAAGCCCAATGCCCCCAGGTTCTGCGAATTTTGAATTTACATATTTGACTGCTACTCAGCAACTGCACCGTACTGTAACTAAAAAAACTCAGTCCCAGAAAAACAAATGAAAGAAAATTCTACCGGGGAAAAGAAAGCCAGGTTTTAGAGTTAAGAATAGAGTAATAGAAAATGCTGCCCTAAACAACAGCAACAGCTCAAAGAGAGCACTAGAGACTGCAAAGTAAAGTGGAATAAAAGGACCCAAAGATAGCACTGGCACTGCAAACTGCCAAAACTCAGCAGCTTCACTGCACAAAGACAGTAGCTGCTGAAGTGAGTAACTCTGTGTTGACAGGTGACTTCCTGAAGAACGCATTACCATTTCATAAGAACAGCTTTTCAAATCTCCTTGTTTCCCTTCTATCTCTTCCCCTCTCTTACCAGAACTCTGCTGAATAATCAGACAAAGTGGGGGAGCAATAAAACAACAGAGAGAATATACCAGTGGTACAAGTTCTTACCTTTCTTCTTTGCCCTTGGGGAATATTTATATTATAGGGCACAGAGAGTAAGTTCTGTTTGTTCCAATAATGGCAGCACTGCAATAAAAATACACAATAGTTCTACTTTGTCAAATGCAATGTAATGTATTCCCATTCTAAAAGGCTGTTTGCTTAGTTCTCCACA
The DNA here is from genome assembly GCA_002909625.1 of Bambusicola thoracicus. Taxonomy (NCBI): domain Eukaryota; kingdom Metazoa; phylum Chordata; class Aves; order Galliformes; family Phasianidae; genus Bambusicola; species Bambusicola thoracicus. Next base: position 9,686 of record PPHD01000200.1, on the reverse strand, counting down.
GTCTTTTCTAATGCTACTCATCTTAAGTAAACTATGAACACTTTTGATAGTCAAAGCATATAGAACCTTTAAAGGTTGGTGTCTGTTCTTAGCTAAAAATAATGCTTAACAACTTATTCTGTGGTTCTGTTTATGCTGGTCATTTTTTTTTTTTTACATCCTTTCTCATAAGATAACTCATTAATAAGCAATGATAAATTTGCATTCTAGTTTTAATATTAAAAGGTCAAATCTTGATACTCTCAGTAATTTTTTTACTTGGACTTTATCCAAGAAGGACATCCATGTGTAAGTGCAAAAGAGAAAAATATGAAAAAAAGAATGAAACAAAAACAACAGCCGTGTAGAAAATTCAATGTGATTGAAAAGTGATCAGACCTAATTAATTCTTCCATTACTTATGAGAAAGCAAAATAAGCCCGGCCTAAAATGAGAGTCCACAGAAGCTTTTGCAGTCCTTACGTTGAGCAATACAACCTGCGCAGGAATAAATGCTCAGGAGGGCCCATAGCCTGCTGAAGTCTTTTACTATTTGATAGCAAACATAGGACCTGACAAAAGGAAGCCTTGCCAGCAGAGTTTCAGCAACATCAAGAACCTGCCTCATTCATTTGTGAGTATGTACAAGTTTGCACTGACAATAATAGCGTAACTCAGGCTCTCCCATAGAAGAAGAATATACTCGCATTTCACAAGGAAACATTAGCAGTAGCTGGTGGCTGGGGCCTGTGCACTGAGTATATATGTTAGCATTGGAGCACACTGAGAACAGTTTACTTAGTGCAAAGAAATCCAACTTGAATTGTTTGTTGGGAGTAAGCAGTGAGGGTACCTCACCTTTTCTTTCATCTGCAATCTCGATGTTATGAAGTGTCACTCATGAGTGAAGCAGGGAGGGAGATGGGCTCAGTAAATCCAACTCTCTCTGTTTCAATGTGCTTTCTTATCAAAAGGAAGTTTTTCAAGGGCAATTCACAGCCCCTTCAGAAGAAGGAAACTAGCTTCAACCTGCAAAATTCAGATCCAAAAAAGACTTACGGCAAAACTGGAGCAAACAATTCAGACATCTGGATTCAGATGGAAAAAGGAAACTGTACCTTTATAATATTAAGTCCTACAAACACTAAAAACATTTCAATGAAAAAGCTGAAAGTATCAATAATGAACGTACTTTCATGGCCTAGAATCAAGTAGTCAGAAAATCAAGCAGTCCCAAATGGTCATAGATATAAACGATGGATGAGCTGTACTAATTAGCTTTAACTTACAAGTGCAAATCAGGTTAATTAAAAAAAATAAACTTTATTACATTAGAGCACCAAATTCCTCCCTTTTCTTAATTCAACCACAGATGAATGGATAGAGCAAATTTGATCTATATGCATTCACTGGATTAATTAAAAGTTAGGCATGCATCTGCAGTACCAGGCAGAAATTTTTATTTCTACAGGGGCTGCTGGCAACTTGGGACTGAGAAAAAAATGAAGAAGGAAAAAAGCATCTGATGTATGTTCAAGCTAAATTGTTCTTGACATCATGAAATCTATGACACAGTCAACACACACAGGAAAGATTGAAGTGCCACACCCTGCTCTCTGCAGTGCTTTTTTTTTCCCCTGCTCTGTCTGCTGTATCCATGGCATGAACAAGTTTAATTCTAGCACATTAAAGTAGCCAAAAACCAGCGCAATTTCAGCTTTAATACCACAAGCTGCAAATTGCAGAGGCCCAGCTGCACCGCATCAATAAGAGCCCGGTCGCAGAGAGCTCAGGGTGCACACAGCTCAGTGCAGTGCTCTTATCAGCTCCTCTGCCCTCATGGGCTGCAGCTGAGACAAGCTAGCACTTTCTGCTTGAGAAAATCCCATGCCCAAGCCTCCACCTGTAAGCTGAAAGCAGTCTTCACTAAGATGCTGCAATATGACTTAAAAGAGGCTCCAATACACAGCTGAAGCACGTGTGCTAGACTTTGTTCTTATCTCTGCACTACGGGTATTTGCCTGCAGGCACAAACCCTTTCTTGAATTAGACTGTAATTAGTATCCTTCTTAGGAAAGTCAGCAGCACTGGATGCAAAATGACTAAATCTGCACATTATTTTCAAAAATCTTGTTGGCAGAGGCATTAAGTACACCTTCAGGCTTCCTGAATTTGCTCTCACCTTTCCAGGAAAATTCTAAATGGTTACAAACAATGATTTCCCTCATGTCTGGCCTAATGCTCTCATAAGAGATGCGTGTAACCAAAAATGTAAGGCCGACCTCCTCTGTTTGGGGAAGCCCAAAAAATCATTGTGTTCAGCAAAAACCTAAACATGCCATGTCCTAACTGGCTTCACAGAGTCTCTTCAGGCAAAACCTGATCCAACCGAGGCAGCAATTTTGTTTTATTCCTTCTGCGTTCTACGGTAGATAATAATAATTTAAAGGCATTAAAACATGGGCTGTATGGTGAAATGTTTTCAAGGACGCTTCCTCTGTACATTGTTAATAAACACACTGCTGTACTCTCAATGCTGACCTCCAAGGCAGTGCCAAAGCAGAACATCTGCACATTGCTAGGCAGAGCTGCAGAGGCTGAAGAGGGGTGGATTAACTACACTGCTTCTGAGGGGCCTCAGAGGCGTTCAGTCCAAGCAACTCAACAGAACAGCCAAATGGCAAAGCTCAGCTCTAAAACTGGACTAAGTGCGTGGTCCATTCTTGCTAGATTTCTGCCATTACAGGGTGAAAGGATGCTCAGAGGACACTCAATAACTAGAAATGTGCACTGTACGAATCCAGGATGAGAGCAGGAGGCTGGCATCTGTGAGCTTTAAATTTCCCAACTTTTGTTACTCCACTGGACTATAAAACACAGTCAAGGGTGACAAAGGCTCTATTCTGACAGTGATATAAAATCTATGCTGGCTTATTCAGAAATTATTAATAAACTTGAGATTATTAAGCAGTAATTCATTTCATATTTCATCTATGTGGATGAAAACTTCCCTTGGAAGTTTTAACACTCATTGTAACCCTTAAACTAAACTTAACTACCTGTGTATTACAGGAGAATGTTCCTTTGCAGCTTTCTGAAGAGCAGGCTCTAAATCTAAAGATCTAAATTCGCCACAATGGTGGTACTTTCCACAGTAACACAGTTTCACCAGCATTTTGCAATATTTGACACTGGACAAGGGTTCGGTGTCATTTCAGACAGCAGGTTAAGAGAAGCAAGAGGAAGTTTATCGTTACCTGCTTCCATTACTGTCTATTCCCCAGAGGTTTGATTTTTGTGGAAGGCTGGAATTGTCCCAGTAAAACTTCTGCTGGAGACAGCAGTATAAAAGTAATATGGGGGCAAGTCACAGGAAAAAAAAATGTTCTCCCACACAGACACAGTCCACATGCCTCTATTCTGCTATTGAACTTGGTAGAAAGAGTGGGGTGTGAACTCAGATGACCAAAGAACAAAGATGGAGCACAACTCACCAGAAACCCCTTCAGAAGCCCCTTCAGCAATCCCTTGGTGAAGAAGATACATACAAGCATCCTCTGAGGAGGAAGAGGTCAGATGAGGCAGAGATGAGACAGGCAGTGAGAAAAAGGGACAAGGAATATATACAGTAACACTGTCTACAAGTGCCATTGCACATTACTTAGAATTTCAGGGCTGAAGTACTGTGCATAGATGATCGGTGCTCTAATAGTTTCTTAGAAGTTTGTTCAGTCTGTACAACTCTGTAATCTTCCATGATCTGGTGGTGGGGAAAGCAATGAGCAAAGCAGAGAACAGACATGAAAATTCTGATTCCACTGGTGTAAAGGGGAGTTTATCTCAGCTCTAATGAGGACTTCAGAAACAGTTACACAGCCTTTATGAATGCCTGAAGCAGAGGAGAAATGCCAAGAGAAGTAATTAGGTCCTTGGTGTGAAATTAGCTGCTAGACTGCAGGAGAAAGTACAGAGTCTAGAGAAAATTAATTCTTTCTCATGTGCAGTGATCAAGGATATAAACTCCATAGCATCAGGTTATGGGAAAGTTCTAGCTAGCAGGAGTGAAAAATATGATAGTAACATCTAAGGATATGGCCGCTTCCCTCCAGGAAACTGAAGACAGGGAAGTCATTGCCTTAGTCATATCTCCCTGTAAGGAGAAATGGTCTCTATCAAACTACAGTGTATGTCAATTATCTGCTTAATTGCCCATACATGTTACTACACATATCTTTTAAAGGGGTTGCAATCAGATTTTTGCCTAATGTCCTCATTGAACAGACCCATCTATGCTTATGATGCATATTCTGCAGGTATTCAGTGCCTTATTATGCAAAGCTGCATGTACATCTCATAGCCTAGGTGATTGTTCAATTTCTCTTACTCCTCCAGAGCTAAAGGCAAATTCATTACATATATAATGAAATTATTCATTACCTATACACCTCTACAATTGAAGCAAGTCTCCACACTGCTGTCTATTAAGTATATCAACACAGATTAATCCATAATTGAATTAAATGAGAGTCAGTTTTGCTTTGTTTGTAAGGGTAACTAGAAGCAAGAACTCTTCTGAGAAAACTAGAAAAGATTTTCAAAGGCGATGAGAAAAACAGAGCTCGAGTGGCCCCTCAGGACTCATTGCAGCTCAATTACACTACTATTCTTCAGAAAATAATCTTGCACTGCTAGACTCAATAGGATGCACAAGCTGTGTGGAATCCGGCTGCATAGTCTTAAACTATTCTTAAACATTCTGAGCATGAAGTATAGACAGTGAACAGAAACAAGGCTGCACCAACATGTACAAAATATTTTGTGGAAGCACAATTACAGAGGCATCTTCCAGAACTCAATACACAGACCACGTTAATATGCACTTCCTCTTCCCAGCATGTCTGCAGTTCCCCTTGAAAATACCATCCATCCCAATTTTCTCAGTTTGGTTTGGATCTCTGGGCCTGAACCTGCTCAATCCTTGATCAAAGTTCTGATGCCAAAGCGGCAGTGCTGCACAGTAATTGCATATGCATCTATTAGCATAGGACACATCAACAGCTTTACACATTTTGAAGTACCTACTTATCAGCAGCTCACCTGCACTATTTAAGTACAGGCATGCACAGTTAGTCACACAGTTTTGGCACATGCAGTTTTATTTGGACATATATAATAAAATTGCTTTATTCGGTAGGTTCACAGGGAGTAATACCTCTGCAGGTCACCTAGTCCAACCCCTCTGCTAAAGCAGGCTCCCTGCTGTAGGTTGGCTAAGCAGTATGAATAAAGGCGAAAAAACACTGACAAATGCCAACTATAACATATATTAAAATTAGCATTGTAAGTCTGGTGGCACTATAGAACTATTCAAATCTCATAGAAAGTTATGGTGTTATACTGAGTCCCCAGGCCCAGAGCATTTGAGGAATCTCCTCATTCTCTGGTGAACTTTGATGACATCACCAGAGCTTCTGTAGTCCAAAACTAAAGCCCATTTCAAAATGTTGTGCCAAAAGCAGTGCCACACATTGGCTAATCCTAGAAGTAATCCTAAAAGCAACTACCACAAAACAAGAGATTTGGAAGCACATTTTGCCTTTGTTGATATTTTTGTTCCTGTAGCCTCAAATTCTTCTGCTGTTAACACCATGGAGCACTCAAAGTCATCATTACACTGAAGTCCTTAGTATAAAATGAAGATTGCTTTTAAATCAGCCACAGTTCACAGACAGTTCAGGGGAGAAGAAAAAGATAGTCACAATCACTGTAAAACAGACCACCAGAATGCATATTCAGCTCTATCAGATCACCTGACAATGCTTTGAAACACAAGAATCTTAACACATAAGGGTACCAAACTTGTACAGCTACTGCTGTCTAGCTGCTATGATATATTTGTTTTTATGCAGCTTCAAAAGTTGAACTCATTTCAAGGAAACAAAAAATAACTCCCGAGAATTTGTTTTAGATGCCATATATGTCAGGTCACTACAGCATGTATGTCACACACCAATTTAATAGACTGTATACGTGAAAGAAAGGCCCAGCTATGCAGAGGTATGTGTTTTCTAACTTCAAGTTGCCTGAACAAGTATTTTTTATAGGCTTTACATTTGATATGTCAGACGTGTATTCACCTGAGGCATATGTCCAGAAAACGTGAAGAAACAGCACCATAGTGTTCAAAATCCACATACCTTGTCAGATATTGTTAATTCTGTAAACAGAAAGAACAGAAGACCGAGGACCGCTGCTGCCTGCACAGATAGATAAAGTTTTTCAAATGCATCGTACAGGCCAAAGGGTCTGATTTGGTTACTGGTGAAAGGTATCAGCAAAGTAGCAACAAGGTAACTTCATCTTCAACAGTGCTTCCTGAAATGCGATGCTCTACTGTTCAGCTACAGAACAAAGCGTTACTAACAGCAACTAAAGAAAACCGACAACACTATGATCCAGAAAAATCCTTAGATACTGTTAACTATTCCTTACCTTTTTGCGTAAATGCTAGGTGAGCCCTCACATCTCACTCAAATTAAACAGTGATTCATTCACATAACACTCACAATAAGCACTCCTGTAAACTTCAGAGACTTCGAGACTATGAAATCAGGTTAGAAATGAAGTTATAAATCTGTAGATGTTTAAGTGCCTGTTAATTCTTAACAATGGTTCCCTTTGCTATTTTGTATCTAACATTTGCTGAGAGAGTTTATTGAGCAGCAGGAACACCATGACAAAGAGCAAGCATCTTCAGCTCTTAAATGCAGCACATTTGTAGCAAAAGAGCTTCTGGAAGAACAAGCTGAGAGGTTGGGCTGTAACAGCCAGCAGAACGTGCTGCCCTGGGAGGGTGGTGCTTCAGCAGCTCAGGGAACTTGATAAATGCTGCTGGGCTTGTAGCTAAAGCAACTATCCTCCTATATATCCTTGAATATATACCAGGCAGACGGTTCATTTTCACTCTAGAAGACTGTATAAGCTAAATAAATAAATAAATAAATAAATAGAAGAGAGGGAGAGAATTAAAAGTACTCACTTTTGTATGCTGCTAGGTTACAAAATGGAGGACTCCAAAGTCACGAAGCTCCTAAGGTCTCCTTGCAGGGCTGCCATCCGTGACCGTGCTGCACATTCAGTGCAGTCCCCTTGGGGATGCCAGCTCCCTGAAAACGTGGCCAAGCCTCTGCCCCCATGGGGAAGGTGCAGCTCTGGAGAGAGCCGCCCTGCACGCCCCATCCTACAAGCAGCTGCTGGGCAGCACCCTGAGGCCCTCAGGACCTGAAAAATATCCATTCTCACCTTTCCTCAAAACAACCACACAAAGCAAGAGAAGAGAGACCTCACATTGCAAATCCGTCCAGAGCAAGATTTCCCTATTTATATACTTAAGCAGGAGGGACACATAGAGCTCCAGTTTTTAAGGCAAAAGGAGGAAAATAAAATGTTGAAAATGCATCTCACCTTCCTGCAACCCAGCTCATCCTTTAGGACTCTCCTCAATTCACAGATAGACAGCAGTCTTTAGCTCAGAGGAGCTGCCCCTCCCACACACTGCAAACTTCCAGAAGGTTCTCTGCCTTCCCTCAGCATACCTTCCAGAAGGTTCTCTGTGCGCTTTCCCAGAGCTTAACAGAAGGCTCTCTCTGCCCCTCGCTTTCCCGCCAAAACTTCCAGAAGGCTCTTTCCGCTCCTGCCGGCTCCACACCACTGAAGGGCAATCTCGCCCACAGCCGGCCACCTGCCCTGACTGCAGCCGTTTCCCCTCTGTCCTGCTGTTTGCTTCCCAGTGCTGAGGTGGCAGCTCCATTCCTCTGCACTTAAGTGACTGAAAAGTAGAGGTCGTTAGAAGCAGATCTCTTAGAAGTGCTGAAAATGCACAATTTCACTGGCAGGCAGCAATATCTGATGAGCGAATCACCTCATTCTTCCTGCAGTGCCAAAGGAAAACATTTTGGAAAGGTGAGGCATGGGGAGATTCAGAGCAAGCAGCTGACTGCCATATATTCAGTTGCTCTTGATTTTAATGGCACTAGAGATGTGAAAAAGCCCAACTAACTCCTTGTCAGTACCGCTGTAAATACTTGTCAGCTTCAGAGTAAGTCTAGGCAACTCCTTGCATCTCTTTGTGATTGAGAAGTAGGTCCCTGAGAAGAGGAATTCTGTGCATGGTGTTCATGCTGCTGCTTTATTTGGCAACTTAGTCTCACAAGCTGGATGCTTAACATAATTGGACTGCCTGTTCTTTCTCTAGAAACAGCAGCCTTGCCTTCCCTCTCTCCACCACTCTGAGTCACAGGGCTTGCAGATGTACAACGATGGCTGCACCTAGCTTTCAAAAACCATGGGGGATAGCTGTTACAAACCATTACAGCTTAAAACGTGCGTTGTTTTGATTTATCACATGGAGAAGGAGCCAATAGGTTTTCAATGTAAAATTGACAACTGCATATTTTATTTACCTTTCATCTCAAATGACCTTTCCCAGAGTGAAAAATTAAAGTAGATGCACAGTTTAAACAATAGCCAACTTTCAATATTACTGTCTTGTCTGTAAATGGAGTAAGGATTTCAGTCGTAAATTACTTTTTTAATGTAGCTCCAGAGTACAAGAAGTTCTTCCTGATTATTAAGAGGGATTTTTGGTACTGAATTTTCAGTAGAGTTTGGCAACGTAGTGCAGACAAGAATTTTTATCCAGATGACACTGTATTTGCTTGCTTAAATCATTTTTTACCTTGCTTTTCCATGTTTTGAGGATTCTTGGAGATACCTCTTTTAATACATCTTAGGCTTCTCCTGGCTTTAACTGCAGCTTTTTTTCCCCACAGCTGAGCAACACTGACAGCTGGCTCCTTCAGTGGATAGGATTCAGACAACACAGCCTTGGCTGTAGAGGTCTAAACTATATGATTTTGGAGAAATTCTGATCTAGTCATTTTTCTACCTAGAGAGAGATTAACATCTTTATAGGACAGTCCACACATTCCTCAAACAGCTGGATTTAAGACATTTTGAATTTTGGCCGTTTATCTCCCAGGACTATAAATGACAACTAGACAACAAAAGTTAGGTGACATAAACCTATGCCTCAAGCTCCATTTTCACATAAAAAGCTTGAATTTCAATTTGCTGGCTTTGAATTGCCTGTCCTGAAGCTAAGGATTACCTCACATGAACCTGATCTGACCTAGACTGCATAGTGCTATTTCCTTTATCCCAAGATAGTTGAGCCTCTGCTTTTATTTCCAACGCTAAATTATTGGCTTTGTAGTTAACACTAAAAAAAATAACCGTAACTGTTGAAGCACTTCCTCAGTGCTCTGAGGATGTTAATGGATCCATCTTGATGTTATACTAATTGGCTTTATACATGCATGGAAGTACTCTCATAGATCAGATGAAAGTTTGCCCAAGACCAACTGGCAATGATATTGGGATTTAATTTCTCCCAAGAACAAAATTGGGATTATCTGGGTACATTTTTCCTTATCAATGATATATCATAACAAGGATCTGAGACACTTAAAATAATTCCTGGATTCTATGAGTTTATATTGAGTTTATATTTCTGAAGAGTTAAGTCTTGCGGTCTAAGTAAGTACATGGATTTGAAGTAGAAGTACCTCATAATACAGAGTATGGAGGACTTAAGCTCCAATTTTTAAAATTTTTAATTTAATTTACATTTAATTAATTTAATTTAT
>PPHD01000199.1:30947-87628 GCA_002909625.1 Bambusicola thoracicus | reverse complement strand
CCTTCAGAATTGCTGGGAGAAATCTGCATCCAGACTGTGTCAGTCAATCCACTCTGAAGTGACTGTTCTTAACTGGAATGTGCTTTTTATTTTTTCATCTCTTTACTGTTTTTGAAGTTTTGTTCTTTTAAGACTCCTTATAGGCAAACCCATATTTCATAGGTTGCTCTGAAGGCAACGCCTCCTATGTATTTTCATGGGAACTATAACAAATACGAACAGCACAATAACACTATTTAATAGAGCACATTCTCAGCTATAAAATGCTATTTTTTCAACATAATCACCTCCAAGAGCTATGCATTTTCACCAACAATGAACATGACATGAGCCTACATGGTGTGCTGGTGAAAATCTGTACCAGCAGAGGTGACTTGCTGTCACTGCTGCCACTGCTGAAATGCACCACCCACTGCCTCACTGTGCTTACATCCACTGGTTGGTCAACAAGCACTGATGAATGTCAGTGAGGGCATTTCTTTTTGCATGGAGAAATTCAATTGCACCCCTTTTCTTCATTTGCACTTCCATCTCAGACACCATTGTGTCAGAGTGCTCCTCTGCTGCCATCTGTCACACAGCAACAAAAGGGAATGGAATACTGGTAGGAAGGTTCAGCCTCTACTCCTATACCACCAACATGTGCTACTGACGTCGTGGGCCAACATAATAAAACAGGAGGCATTACTTTTGGAGCAGCCCTCATGCATTAGATGCGTGATACTACAATTCATGAAATCAAAACCAAATCAGAAGAATCTATGCACAAGCTGCAGTTCATCTGTTTGTTGGTTTGCCTCTATTCCAGCAGCAGCTCTGCTGCCTCCTCTCAGGTCTGGTGTTACACAGGCACCTGGGCCTGACAGTCACAGCACTTTGCATTTGGAGCTAACTTTTCACCTTGGTTTTAATAAGCTGTCTCAGAGCAAACACACATGACACGCTTACTTGCTAATTTACACTGCTTTCTTACCTTGGTGTATTCCTAGACAGCTTTGTTTACAAAGAAAAGCTGTGAGCTGCAAGTTGCCAGGCTTTTGGAAGAGAGAACACCAGCGTAATAATTGCTGAACTGAGAAAACAATTAAAGAAAATGCCAATTTCTTACAAGAATAAGGTTTGATTGAGTAATTACCTTCATTGCTCCCACAGCATTTAGGTTGCCAAAAGTTGTACAAGAACTGCATGAACTCTTGTCAGGGGAATGTAGTGTTCCTCTCTCTTCGGTTTATTAAAATGGTGTCTCTTGAGCAGTCAGAACAGATACACAGAAGGAATTTAAGGTATTATCTCCATTATGGCATAAGAGAATCTGTTAGCATGGATACACCGTGTAGTAACTACAGGCAAATAGTAGATCAAATGTTTAAATTTGAGTGACAAGAGATGTGGTTTACCTGATGAGTACGTATTTGGACTTGCAAGCACAAAATGACTGCAAATTAGTATATGGTAGCATATGGTGTATGTTTTTTTACAATGCTGGCTACAAGTAATATTTTAAGGAAGGAGGTTTTATGTTAAAGGACATTGTTGATCCCTGTGTGGAGGGGGTAGAAAGGAAGTTGGTTGTCTGGCAGCTGTGTCATTTGGAAATTGGGCAGTTCCGTATGTTGTTACTCAAAGTTGTTGAACCAAAGACTTTTCAGAATGAAGTAGCGCCTACTGCTAAGGAGGATACTCTGAGGGTAGAGCTGCCTGTTCTGCGCATCATTTTTCCTCAGGAATGAAGACCTTGCCATTTATAAAAGAATTTTTGATGGTGCTTTATTCTGATACGCTTATACTGTGCATACAGTTGATTTCATCTAAGGTTAGTAAGAAACCAACAGACAGTTTGAGGTTTTGGATGATGGTGGTGGTGTTCTTTTTAAATCCTGTTAATAGTCCTTAGATGAGACGATGAAGACCTTACTCAGAAAAACATTAATCTGTGGAAGCGTGTGAATGTTAGTCTCCAATATGATCTCAGTTCCGACATCTCCTTTCTGTCCCTCATTCTGCTATTCATCACTCCAATTCTCTTTTCCTGTGCAAATTCCCCCTCTACCTTCCTGTTTCCTTTCAGTGTCACCAATGTATCTCCATAGTTAAATATTCTTAAGGTAGTTTTTATCATTAAAAAAATCTGTTCCATAAGCAAAATGGTAATAGCTCATCGTTTTGTGAATTGTCAACAGCTGTTACTATTACTTTCTAGGTATCATGTAAGACGTGTGGAGACTTTTCTGTTTTCTAATGAACTTTTTTACAACTGTTTCAACTCTGAAAGGTTTAGAGTGGCAGAATAAAATTAAGGATACTTGAATTCTGTGCTTTATATCTGTTAAGATGTAAATGCTCCTGCCTTGCCTCTTGTAACACTATGACCATTCAATTTTTGTAAATGTGGGGTATGCATGTTCTTTAAGGTAAAGCACTTTAAGGAAAAAAATGGCTCTCTTAAGGCTTCTGATCACTTCTTTGTTTCTGCAAGGCTATTAGGGTTAGCAAATATTCCATCTCTGGGTGCTGCATTTGTGTAGGAATGAGATGAGTGCCTGTGATTCTTGAAGCCACAAGGCTATCAGTAGGGGAGGGTGAGACTCCTTCAGGGATGTTTTGTGCCTCCTGCAGGTGCTGGGTGATGCTGTCTACAGCTATGACTACTGGCTGTTCCTTGGCTTTACTATTGTAGAATTGTATTTCTTGCTGCCTGCATGTTTTACTTCATCTTTTCAGAAAGCTAGATTTTCATATTTACGTGTTTGATGGACCTAATATAGGGTAATTTCTCAGATTTCATTAGTCTGTCTGTTTTGTCTCCTTTGATGCTTAATGTGATATTTTAGGCCCTATACTGGAGGACTTAGATCATTTAGGTCTACCTGAAGTACTAGTTACAACAAAGCTCCCCTCCCATGCATGCACAGTATTTTGTCAAACAGGAGAGAGATCTTAATATGAATTTATAGTTAGAGGAATGACAAAATATTGCATTATCCTTGCCCGTAACAGTTTTCTTCTTAATAGCTATCTTCTGTCAAATGCTATCATAATAGATGACTTAGAAATCTTGGTGTATTGCAGAATTCTTTCTCCAGCAGCTTATTAATTTGACTTCTGGTGACTTTGTCTTCTCTTTAATATTGCTAGGAGATTGATAAAGACAAATTCTTATTTAATATTTGTGATTAAATATGTCGAACTGCATGATTCGTTAGATTCCTTTAAAATTAAGGAGAGCTCAAATGTTAGAATGGCAAAATTAGATGTTTACAGTACAGCTGGTTCCTGTACTGGGGGATAAAGGATGTTGATAAACCAACTCAGGTGCATGGTGCATTTGTTATCCATTTTCCGTACTGTGTAACTGGTACTACTAGGCTGTGATTGTTCAGAGGTTGTTACAGTGGCGTATTTTTTTCTCACATGACTCACCTACTCCCTCCTAACCTTTTGTTTTTTATTGTCTTAATATGCAAATATGTTTGTTACCATCAGATAAGTTCCTTCTTTGCTGCTCTAATAGTAGTTACACTTTGCATATGGTTCTTTTCTCCTTAAGGACATAACTCATGCACCCATGAAATTGCAGTTTTTAAATTAGGTCTTTAAATGCAAATATTTTTATCCTGCAGAGTCAATGGTGGAACTGGTAACATGAAAGTTATGTTACTTAAACCAATATTCTCCTTTAAGGAAAAAAAAAAAAAAAAGGTGGTGTTATGCTACGATGTCATAGCTGTTAACATGTTAGTTGGTTTTGTTTCTTAACATTTAAGAATTTTTGAATAGCCATTGCAGAACTACATTTGTATTCGTGGCAAACTCTACCCTGTCACAGTCTCAAATGCTCACTAGTTACAGGAAAGATTTTCTTTTCCTAACCTGAAGGCACAGAAAAATCTCAGTTTTGAGCTGCATTCAACCTGGGCTCAGCATGACTTGAATTATTGATAACATACAGGCGAAGATAGTTTGACAGGGGTCCAGAATGTACAGCTGTCTGCCGTCATGTATACTGATCTACCACAAGACTGCATATTTTCCTCTTGACTGCTCATCCGAGAGGTTGGAGGATAGATTTATTCTTTGTCATATATGTGTCAAAAATACAATTAATATGTGAAGCACATTTTTCATGACCTTATTTATATGTATGGACATACTGCTTGATCTCCAAAAATTTTATCCAAATAACACTCAGAAATCAATTTTAAATTAAAGGCTTTTATTTTCTTCTTTCTAGGAAGTTGAAAAATGAGCTTCTGGAAGTGAAAAGGAAAGGTGGAAGCCGACACTGCCAACAGGACAACAGCAGGGTCTGCGTTCGCTGTCAGAAAGGCCTGGGCTTTATCTTCGACAGAGGAGACCTGTGCCAGACCTGCAAACTTCGAGTCTGCAATAAGTGTCGTGCAGTGGGAACTGACGGGCAGTGGAAGTGCTCAGTGTGTGCCAAGATTGCGTAAGTTGTGCAGCTTTCATAAACGCCTATAGAGATTACCTCTCTGTAGGCAACTGTATGCTGGTGTCACTGTTTCATCTCCTCTTAGCACAAGAGCATATGCATAGCAGTTATACAATGGAAGAAGCTTTTCTGGTGTTTTTATTTGCTGCACTGTTTTCCGGTGTTATGTGTTCCAAGTCACTTAGTTAATATATACTTGGAGGAGTATATACTTGGAGGAATTTTGTGGCTAGTCTTAGTAAGATAACCTTGAAGGAAAGGTACATTGTGCAGTAGAACTTGGGTATTTAACCTATTTATTTAACCTAATGTTTTTACACCTCAGCTCCCACATCCATAAGGAAGTTACATATCTATGGAAAATACATGATAAAAGGGTAAGAATAGGTAATTTCTTAGGAGGAGTTTTTGGTTATTTCATAGGGGCAGTTTGGGATTGTTCTTTTCTTGTTGTTGTAGGTTTGTTGGTTGGTGGTTGTTTTTTTGTTTGTTTGTTTTTGTTTGGTTTTTACAGATCAAGAAAATAAAGCTTTTTTTTCCTAAATTGTATCAAAAAGTGAACCCCAAATGGTAGTCATGTCAGACTTTGGCTACCTAGACAGTTAGTGAAAGATTAATGGAGCAGGGCAGAGAGTTTAGAGTTTGTGTCTCCTAACATCAGCTTAGCCAGATGCTGTAAGCTCTGCACTGGTGCAGGTGCATCCAGAGGACATCGTTTCACCTCTTCTAAGGTGAGTCACGTTCAAGCACTTGATTTTATGAAATGTTAAACTGTTAGAGGCATGGCTGATCTCCTTGTAGTTTGCTACAGCCAATTTCTGGGATGATCTGAATTCTGTGCCTTTCAGACTTTGTCATTACGAAGTCTAGGAGAGATGACAGAGAATAGCAAACGCAATTCTGTTTTCTTAAAAATAAATGAAGGAAGAACATGGAATTTGTTGGCCCTGTCAGATTGCCTTTATTTTTTCTACAAATACTGAAACAAATGATCACAGTACCATTTGAGAGCTAAGAATAGCTGACAGGATGATGAGTAAGAGCTGGCTCAAGAACAAATAATGTCATAAACTGTTTAATTTCTTCCTTTGATAGGGTGACAAATCTCACAGATAGAAGAGGATGCATAGATGTCTTGTAACATGACTTCGGTGAACCTTTTGATAGCTCTTATCATACTGTTCCCGTGAGTTTATAAAGAAGGGAGACTGTGCTCTGGAATAAAATCTGTCAGTGTAATTGCAGACGTGCCTGGAGAACTACAAAGCTCTCTTGTCAGAGTAGTTCCTGGCATTTCATTGTCAAAATAAACAGCAGTTTAGAGCAGAATATTCCCTGGGTTTTTACCGTTCAGTGTTTTAGTTTGGGACTTAGATGATGCAGCAGATAAGTTTGCCAATGGTACTTGCTGGTGGCATGAAACTGAGAGGTGTTGCAGACGTGTTGAAGGACAAAGCAGGGGCTCCAATTCTCTGTAATTTAGAGAAATGGCTTGAAGAAAAAGTAAATGGTAGCTCCTTACAGGCATGTGCAAATACCACTTTGGCAAAAACACAGCTGCAGAAACACAGAATGAGAAAAAAAGCTTAAGCAGTTGTTCCTTAGGAAAGGATTGGGGTATTGCACTGAATGAAAAACTGAACGTGAGTCACATGAATCAACAGTTTTATGCTGCTGTGGACAAGTGCGGCGTCACTCAGGGTGTGAAAACAGAATTCTGGCCTACAAAATACATGAAACAGTCCTTTTTTGTATAGAGTACTCTGCCTCATTTTGAGTAGTATGTTATGTGTTGGTCAGCTGGGGAAGACTGAATGGAAAATAATGATCACAAGCCTAGGACATGGTGTGTCCAGGGAAATGGAGGGAGTCAGAAATGTTTGGCGTAGGCAAGAGAGAAGTTGAAATAACTGAATTTTGAATCTACAAAAGGCACCTGTGTTGTGGATGCATACAGGCTGTTCTACATACTGACTTTGGATAAGAAAAGTAATGTGATTCTTGAATTGCAATGAAAGGATTTAGGGTAGGTGGTATGAAAAAACTATTCATATAACTGGGAGAGGCTGCAGAATCTTGTTTTAAAAGCAGGCTACATAAACCTGTCTCAGGATTGATGACATCAGTAGCTGGTTCTGTTATGTGGCTGAAAGGTGAATGAGGCCACCTCTCAAAATGTGTGTGATTGTTTTGCATTCTGCATGCCAAGCAGTGGTCCTAGCAATCATCTTGAATATGAACTCCAGCTGAAGTTTACATGTAGGTTACTGAAAGGCATGGTGTAAATTGTTTTAAGTGTTGACAACCCTAACATTAGGTATCTTTACTAAATTCAAATCTATCTTAGTCCTTTCTTTTTGTTTTTATACCTTGTTTTTGTAAGACTATAATGGCAGTTAATGATCTGTAAAATGTTTGTTATGCTGCTAAGAAAACACATCATCTTCTGCATGGATAATGTAGAGGTGATGCAGATTGGTGTATCAGTTAAATCCAATCACTACGCATAATTCTACTTTAAATTCTTTCTGTTTTTGCTTTCCTCTGTTTTACTTAAACAGGGAAAATTAGGATTATTAGGCTTTCTGAATTACATTTAGGAAGTTAATTGAAAGAGAGGCTTTGACAAGATTGAAAGGCAGAAGGCAAGGACAAGAAAATGAGAAACCAGCGCTAAGAGAGGTAGTTATGCTGCATGAATCGGAAACAAAAGATAGAAGGAGAAAAAAACTTTTAGTTACATGGCATTGTTCTGCATACAGTGTTTGAGTCCATTAAACTGAGTTGTTTTACCATGCTAGTGACTTTGCAAAACCTAGTAGGATTTTTTCCTTTTCCTTTACACTTATTTTCCCTTAGCAACCTTCACAAAAGATGTTTAAGACAACAGCAGGACAGACACTAGCACCTACTGTAACAGCTGTATGTTGTACACACTGTGACACTCTTAAAAGACAGGGAAGGATTTTTGGCCTTCATGAACTCTCTTTGGTTTTGTTACTATACTAATTATTGGTTGCTCTGCCATAATCGTCCACAAGAATGTCTATTAACTGCTGCTTTAATGTGATGGTAGTGGCAGTAAACTGCACAGTCTTGCTTATCTGAGGGAACACATTCAAAAGTAAGTCTTTCTTGGAAAGCCTGCTGCAGTACATCTGGTGTCAGTGAAGAAATTTGTATACTGAGAATCTGCTGTGTTTAACAAGAGATGCTTAAGTATTGCAAAATGTATTGGATTAAATCACTTGAACTGCACAAATAACAAACCAAAATGGTTGCTGAAACAAATGACATCTTAGGGCAATAAAAGAAAGTGTTGATAATATCAGCCAGCTTTGGTCTATTGCTTCTTTTAATGCATTTTGAACCCTTTCTTGTTTCTGACCATCTTGAGTCCAGCCTATCCACTCACTGAACAAGAGTTTTATAGCCTGTGATGAAATATCATCAGTTTAATATTTAGAGTGACTTTGTGTCCAGCTACAGAAATAAATTAATTAATAAAAATCAGGAAAAAAAAAAAAAAGATGGGGCCAATTTGCAAGTGCGTGGATTGACTTGAAGATCAGATTATCTTAAGATACTCCTTTGGTAAAACACAGTGTTGTTCTCTGAACAAATTGAACAGTTGCATGGTAGCATAATGGTAGCTGAAGGGATGGGGTATCAGTTTGTTTAATAATAACATCTATCTCTTTGTTCTTCTGTCTTCGTGTGGCAGTGAGCAAGTCCGACTTAATCTCTTCCACGCCTTCAAATAATCTTTAGTACCTTTTAATACTATTTCACTAAAGTCAGATGATGATGGAGAAGCTCATTACAAATCATTAATTACATTTTAAACCACTTTCAGAGAGAGATTTAGTGAATTTGAGGAAAGAAATTTGGATGTAAAAAGTGAGAGACGTTTGTTAGGATTTTTAAGAATAACAGACTGAGATTTATATGTAAATTGCCTTGCAGTTTCTAGTTACAGAGGACGAATACTCCATTAGTAGGTCCACAAGGAGAAGTAACTGTTTTTTTCTGTCATCAGAGTTATTGCCAGCTAGAACATAGAGTTGCAAGATTAATTATTCAAAGGTCAAGAAAAGCTAGAGCCAAGTCTTCTCTCAGATTCTGTGGTCTGTTGTCACTGAGGGTAGAGAATAAGATAGTCTTTATTAATGAGATGAGATGTTGTAGCATTTAATGAGATAAAATGAGCCTTTGTGTAGCAGTGCACTTGGTGAAAGAGCAAGTTTTCTGCTCCATTCCCTGCATGCAAGGAACAGCTGGGTGATCAGCACCTATCAAACACAAGCGCTAGAAGAGAAACTTTCCATCAAGGTGACATTTTTTCCTGCATCATCTTAAAATGTGATTCATTTGTGTTTTAAATTTAACATTTAATTTAAAATCATGTTCTTCAAGCAGTCTTCTGGTTTTTTATCTTAATGCTGTGTTTTTCATCGTGATTATGTCTAGATATATATGAACAGTGCCTTTATTTTTGAATTTTTCAGCAAGATAAAATGTGTAAGTGGCCCAAGTTATTACAATAGAATTAAGCAGTAATGGGAGACCTATCTCCATCTTTGAAATAATTATGTTGTCTCAAAGTGTCATGAAAATTCAGTATCATTGTGACAGTTATTCACATTAGGAGCCTAAGAATAGATACTTCAAATGCTTTAGAATAAAAATGTTCATCAGATTTCCCTCCACCCCAACTTCCAGGCAAGTTTGCTTTCTTTTAATAGAATCACAATTTTCCATTTAATAGCCTCATGGTATATCAAAAATACTCTGGAATTAATTTATGTTTTAGAAAGCATTTCATGCGATTGAATGCATGTAAAGATGGGTATGTATGCTTTGGTTATTAATCTATAGGTTACACTTAATCCAGCCTTTGGTCTTGCTGTTTTTTTTTTTCCAATTTTGCTTCCCATAGAGGAAGTGAGATACTTGAACAATGGGAGAGGAAAAGGAAGTTGGACTAAGTCTCTCTCCTCTACTGTGAATGTTAGACTGGATGATTGAACAGAGACTATTTTATCAGTTATGGTGGTAGTGGTGATTTTGTTTCTTTGTTTGTTTTTCTCCCTCCAAAAAAAAAAAAAAAAAAAAAAGTAAAAATTGGGAATTTCCATCTTAAATTGAATGTTTATAATTGAACATTTAACAATGAAACGTCTTCCAAAAATGAGATTGGAAAATAACAAGCTGAGTTGTTGGTAGGGACAGGCTACAGGTTGTATTGTTTGGAAGCTGGGCAATGTGTTAATGAAGTTATGTGTTTATTGGAAGATCAGAGAGGAAGAATCGTGACACAGAATCACGAGGTGTACTTCCTCTTACACATGGATGTGATTATCTGTCTCTGGGCAGCCTGGTCTAGTGGTTGGCAACCCTGCACACAGCAGGGGGGTTGAAACTACATCATCATTGTGGTCCTTTTCAATCCAGGCCATTCTATGATTCTATGATACCTAAGGAGTTTACTTAGTACCTACAGTATTTTGTACTAAACGTAGCTACTTGAACATGATTTTCTTTAAAATTTTCCTAGATATTTTGAGAATAGGAAAGTGCAATCAAGCAAAAATTGCTACTGTTAAAATTTATAACTGTAGTTTCCTTCTTTCTGAAGCTCCTGGTTTTAACATCTGTCATAAATCCAGGAAGCCCAGACTAAATATTTTTTTTGTAAACATGTTTTTTTAAGTTTGTATGCTATGTGCTAGCTGATGAATACATATATATATATATAAATACATAGACGTACCATGATTACAGTAGTGATGGAACCTGAATCCATTTTAAAAACAACTGAGAACAGACCTGGGAGCACTGATCTGAGGTAATGCTATGTATATGCTCTTGATTCTCTTACCACTGGAACAATTATCTAGATGGAATGGCTAATTTAGGTTTGGTATCAGAAATAGAAGACAAATGTGCTATCTTAGTAGGAAAGACAGTCTACCTTTGTCATAACTATGCATGCATGAAAATAATGTCATTGTAAGATGGTTAGGTTTTGCTCTTCGGTTTTGATTTCAGAATGTCAAGTGCGATTATGAAATTCAAACCTCAAGTCAGAAGCTTTGTCAGTCATATAATCTGAAATCATTTCCGTTCATGTAGAACAAAAAAGATTTTTGTAGGTATTGCTGCAATGCATGAATGATTAAGATGATATGAACACTAGCCTTCCTATGAATTGTTCAGCATACATGTAAAATACATTTGCATGTGTCCCATCCCCTACTAGTGTGCTAAAAAGTCAAAAGTGCAGAGCTTTTTCTTTTCCCCCCTTATTTCATTAGAATGTGAAATTGTATGAGAACTGTTGGATCACAGCCTGAACCTGATTGACCACCTGAGGCGAGCGCTGTGTCAGCTGCAGGGGCACAGGTGAACGCAGTTTCACCTGAGTGACCGGAAGGGGTAGAGCCTGGCTCCCCCCTTCCTAGACCCCATTTAAGGACTGACTCCCCAGGAGGAAGGATCTCTATCTGGAGATCCTTCCTCTGGGAACCCTTCTGCGAGCCCAGGACACAGGTAAAATCTTTATTTCATTTCTGCTTTGTAATGGGATAATCTCTTCGATCCAACACCTGTCTACCTGTTTGCTATACAGAAATTTTTATAGAATCTGTTAGGTATGGACATTTTCACAGAAAAGGGACTGCTAGCAGAGACTGGGAAGCCAAGAGAAAAGTGATGTTGGCTATGTTAAGGACAAAGGTCCAATGTAAAGCTTGGGGCCTCTGTACTTGCTCCAAGTGACTCGCATTAGCTGACTACAGATGGTTTCCAGGAGGTGGATGTCGGGAGAGGACTTTCTACCTCTACCCACAACTTAAATGAAGTCTGTATCCAAGGGGAGAATGACACTTGGGGAGTTCTGTGGTCAAACCTAGGCGTAACTGAGGGGAAGAATGAGTGAACCATGTAGATCGTATAATAATACATCTATACTGTAGCAGAATATGCTGGTATAGTTGAGGGTATGACAGTTTTATGGTGTGATACGAAGCACTAAACTTGCTGTAAACCTTGACATAAAAATAACTGCACAGGGAAGTGCATGCTGTAAATGAATTGTGAAAATATGTTTGGGAAATAAATTGGTTTTCATACCAAATAGGTTCTAATACAATGACTCCAGTACTCATATCTAAAAAAAAAAAAATAATAATTTAACATTTCTGAGTGGAAATGCAGAGATTTTATTTAACACCTTGCATAGTGACTAAATGTGAATACAAAATACATGATTTTGACATTAGAAATATGCAACAATGAGTTAGGCAGTAACCTTCTTCTACCTCATTTGTGTGCATGTTTTGGATTTTTTTTTTTTTTGTTAAGCTATTGATCAGTGCTCTAAATTCATCTGTAGAAATTTTCATGGCTAAATGGTTTCTTTTCTGGTATAGGTTAGCGAGTTTTCTTACTGGACATTAAGTAAATAGGAACATGCCTGGAGCCAAATCATTTTTTGTGTGATTTTGTATATATTTATTTATTCATCCATTTAGAATATTTGTGATTAGTCGCTTTTTGCCATCAGCTGTACGTGGTGGGGCAACAGAAGCGGTCATGCTTTAATATCATGAAACTTGTTCAAAGAAATGCTGACAATTAGCATCAAAAACATACCAAAAGAAAACAGCAATGACGATGCAGGATTTCTTTTTTGTGAATATAGGCAGAAGGATTTGAAATCTTTCCAGTTACCTCCAGAAAAACCAGCATTATCCAAAACAACAGCAAAGGCAAAAGTTCTGTCTGAACTCTGAACCTCACGCACATAGTTAATTCATAACAGTCCTGACATGTGGAAAAACTGCATTTAGTGGCTTTTTGTGTTTTTCTCCCCATACAGACAACTAAGAATAGTGACAGGAGAATGGTTCTTTGAAGAGAGAGCAAAGCGCTTCAAGCAATCAAATCTCGGAACCGATGTTGTCAGACAGTCCATCCTGCGCAAGTCCCCAGGTAGGGGATATGCTTAATACATTCAAATCATGTTCCCAGGGTGTTTTACCTGTGTTGTATTTCATTCTTCACTGTAGAAGATGTAAGCATAATCAGTAATCAGCCATTTTTCGTCTTTGTCTCTCTTATCCGTGATGGTAATATGTAAAAAGCGTGATCCACAATTTCCATTTTGGAAAGTCATGTGAGATTGGAGAGGTACCTTTGGTCAGGATACCTCCAATAAGTTGCACCTGTGCACTTACATAAAGAAAACATTCTGCTGTCCCGAGTGAGCAGAGCAAGCACGTAGTGTTTGTGAGCTGCTGTGGTACCTTGCTGGTACCACTGGATTAAGAAATAGGAGTTCAGCCTGAATCCTTATGCTTTGCTCTTCACGTAGCTATTTCATCCTGATCGCAGAAGTTGGTACGTAAGTAGCCTGTTTTCAGGAGTGGCATTCATTTCTTTCAGTAAGACTGTGTACTTACTGCCAGGTTGTAGGGGAAGGACTGGCTTACTGCCATTGCAAGAATTTCTGGTGCAGATACACTGCTTAGCAAAATGCTGATCTTTCCACTACCAGTATGCTTCAGAAACTGTCAGACTGATGTGTCTAATGCTTTTGGTGTTCTTTTTTTTATATATTTTGGTATTTTGTGAGTTTTTTTACTATATATTTATATTTGATAGGCATATTTGAAAAAATGAGCCATTTTTTTCCACCATCTGCTCCCAACCGAGCCTGAGCCTGCATTTTAGTTAAGAAAACATTATTTCATGCAACACAAAAAATGATTTACACTGCAAAATTATGTTTCGAGTCCTTTGATTATTAGCTGTAGCGTCAGCGATAAATTCAGAAGCATAGTTTGAAATGTTTTTTCCTATCAGCTTTCCTGTTGAACTACTTGAAATTGATTTTTTTCTTTATTAAACAGCAAAATTGAAGAACCTTCCCAGCTGTTTTCATATGATATTTTATCATGAAGTTTCATTTAATACTGAAAAATCGAAAACGTATTTTTGCAGATTTTTCATATTTGCTGTCTTTACATGTTTAAATACTGATATATATTTTTTGTTTTTTCTTTCCCCTCCACTGAAGATACAGTTTCCAGTAAGGATGAAGAAAGAACATTCAAAGATCAACACCACGAGAATGAAGAAAAAGGAATATCAACCTCCTCCATAACTGGGCATAAATCAATCTTTGGTGGACCTAGAAAGATAGGGTAAAGCCTTTTCTTTTTGGAAAGGGATAAATCACATAACAGCTGCTTGCGGTCAATTGGATTGTCTTTTGAGACTCTCCAGCAGTCCACATCAGCCCCAAATTTTCCAGAGTTAGAAAGAGTCTTCAGTTGAAAGCTGCTTCCTATAATTAGACTGCTGTCTCCAAGGAAATGCAGCTGTAATTACCCTTCAGCTATAAACATAGCAGAAAAAAAAAAAAATTAACTGCTGCATTATTCCTGTTTATATTTGAAATAGCAGAGGGTTTCTAAAAGCAGGTTTGCTGAGAAAGCAAATTCAAGAAAGGCCTGTTGTCTATGTATACTCATTGTTTCCATTTACAAGTCATGTTTCCCTTTGGCTTCTAGTTGTGCATATTTAGTCTAACAACCAAACAGTGCTCCTTTGTTCTTTTTGTGTGATAATGAATAAAGAGATATGATGGTGGTCATTTTACAGCCTATGAAGTGTATAACCCCACTTAGGCCATGGCCTTAGAGGAGCACTCACTTGTTCTCAGGGGACGTGGACAGATGCACTGAATATGTGATTGCATGTGTGATGTTCAAACATAACTTGAGAAAGTTCAGTGAATGGGAATTAAAATCGGATGAACATTCATGCCATGGCTAGAGCTGTGGATCCCAAACATAGGGTGGGTACATGTCTTTCTACACCTCTTTGACTATTGAGGAGTAGTGTGTATGGAGTTCCTTCCTCCAGTCAATCAGGAAATCGGTGTGAAGTATTTTTCTCTTTTTAATAATGGGGTAAAGAGCATCAGAACACCCCTGGCCTCTCAAATGAAGGTGAAGAAGGAACAAGCTCAGGGTGGGGAAACCTCGACATTGCTCTAAACCATGGGAATTGGTAGCTATAGGGAGAGTGCCTTAATTTATTTTTCGGATCCTTTTTTACTTAAATCCAGTAGTCATATTTATTCATGAGAAATGAACTGTTTTTATTTTCATTGTCTATTATTTTTTATTTTTTTCTAGCAATTTTAGGTTTGTTGTTTGGAATATTTTCCGATGGTGACATTCCCCATAAATTTATTTCTACAAGAAATAGGTCACTTCTCTTAGGAGTAATTCATTACTTCTCCTCTTCCTTCCTTGCTCCTTCTTCCTCACTCAGGTTCCATGTTTATATATCTCGTGAGTGAATTTGCTTTAGCAAAGCCATTCTGGGTCCAACTCCTTAAACTTAGCATGGTGGGAAACCTTACTACACTCTTGCTTGTACGTCTGTGAAGCATACTGTGACTTTTCAGTTACACCTAATTTCATTTCCATCTTTTAAAACCACGTAATGCAGGGTGAGGTAGGGTAAGGGGGTGGTGGTGTGTTTTCAGAGAGTTTGAGGTATTGCTATGTACGAGTATAGAAACTGCAAAGAGTTGTCTAAGAGAAAATACGCGTGGTGTAATTTCCTGCAAGAAAATACACATACTTGATCAAAAATTCTTTGCTGTGTATCTACTGTAAAATTATGGGAATTTTCACAAAAGGTGCTATTAGTTCAAAGCAAGTATTTAACTTTCTATTCTGTGATTCTGTGGTATTTTGGTGTTCTGTGTCTTAAAGTAGCTTATTGTAAATATGTTGCTGCATTTGTTCATAGGAATCCCCTTGATGTCCACATTTGGAACATTGTTGATTGTTGTATACCAAGTTGTCCATAGCTCAGACATGAATTGAATAGAATGTGCACTTTTTATTGTGGTATTTCAGCCAGTTTGCTGTTTCTGGGAAAAATTTTGCAACTTCTACAGTATTTTTTTTTATTTCCCATTTTCATCAGGAAGATAATAAGGGCAGCTACCAAAGGAGAAATCGCAATTGCAAAAGATGAAGGTGGAAGGAGCATAGGCTCTGAAGCTGAAAGCCAAAGCCTGCATAGTAGCAAGTCAACACCTTGTTCTGAGAGGTGAGCGGCAGAAATCTGTTGCAGTTTGTGCTGAAATTGACCTAAGGGTGTGTGCCAGTCCACAGAATTGGATTGTCTTCGATTGTCCGCACAATCTGAGAAGGAGAGCTTATGTCTAGTAACTAACTAACTAAAAATTACTCTGTCCATCCCTCTTTTCTCCCTTACACTTAAGTGGTGACTGCTGTCAGTGCATTGGTTTTTCTTTTCTGGCTTTTAATTCAGCATGCTGTGTGTATGTTGCAGAACTGAGGCCCTTTTTCCCAAAGTTTTGCTTTTGCAATGGCATGTTAATTGATTATAATCTATAACTTTTTCTTTCAAAGGCTCTGTTTTGTCCTTCTCTCTGCATTGTTATGTTCCAGTTATTTCAAATAGAGTTCTATTTCTAATTTTTGGGGTCTTAAATTTTTGTTATTACCTACGCTGATAACATTATAAAATGCCGCATGCAACATTCCTCTCATCTTGCCTCCAAAATCAAGTAAACAAATTGCTTTTTTATTTTTCTTGTTCACTTGGGTAGTCTATACTGAAATCCCATATGTTTTGCGCACATTGGAAATTTGACTATTTGGGTTTCTGTAGAGGAATGAAAATTCCTGCCTTGTACAGATATTCAAGAATGTTTGTTGTAGTTCATCCATTGTTACTTTATAGAGCAGAGTAGTATTTATTAAAAATAACAACAAACCTTCCCAGACTACCCTCCATCGCTGTTTCAAGTTAAGGGAATATAATAGCATGTTGTGTCACTGTTGCTGTCCTAGATTTTCCTGCATATTTTTTATTTTTATAGTTGCCCCATCTTTTAGCAGCGTTGTCAAAACTGAAAGTATTTCACCTACCAGTAGGGTGATTGAGAAAAGAATAAAAGTTCTTTCTGAGGATTTTGATTTCAGAGAAGCTGTACTGAGATGGGAATAGGAAGGCCTGGACCATGAGTTCATCTCTTGCACTGTTTTGTTTCTACTACTGCTGAAATATTTACTGTTATTGCAGCTCAACAAATTGGGTTTGCAGCATCAGGATACTCCTTAGATGAATAGTGTAGGAATTTCAGACTCGTCTGCACAAACACTACTGCATCTTGCTAAGGTCTTGTCTACCACCTGGAAATGCATGGTAGAGTCACCTTATAACAACTTCTTTCATTGTTGTCTACATAACATATGTATAAAATAAGTTGAACCTCTCTCTAAAAGCAGGCTGAAATAAGCACAAAGGTCTGGAGGCGGCCTTCTGGTATTTAAAAGGGGATTATAAGCAGGAGGGGAATCAACTTTTTACTAGGATATATAGTGATAGGAGAAGGGGGAATGGTTTTAAGCTCAAGGAGGGAAGGTTTAGATTAGATTTTAGGGGGAAGTTCTTCACAGAGAGAGTGGTGAGATGCTGGCACAGCTGCCCAGAGAGGTTGTAGATGCCCCATCCCTGGAGATGTTCAAGGTCAGGTTGGATGGGGCCCTGGGCAACCTGGTCTAGTATTAAGTGGGGATATTGGTGGCCCCACATACAGCAGGGGTTTTAGAACCTGATGATCCTTGGGGTCCCTTCCAACCCAAGCCATTCTATGATCTGGTGTGCGAGTGCTTGTTCTGACTGATGACTACAAAATCTCTCATAACACATTTTGAAATCTTTGTTATCCCAGTCCTGTGTGACTTTGGAATGTTTCTGTTGATTTACATTAGTTTACAGAGTAAGGAAAAAATCTGTAACAAGAGCTTTCATAACACAAAGTTAAAGCAATCTATCAAAAGTGGTATGACACAGAATAAAAATCACATTTTATTTTTTATTGATATTACTCAATGCTGTTTGGCAACCAACCATGACAAGTTTAGAAATTAAGTGCACATTGAAATACAAGAGCTTTGACAAAATAGAGGTAGTCAGACGCTTTGATTTTCTGACTTTATGGCACCAGAGGCACGTCTTTATGTGATCAGATTGGACAAAAATTCAACCAGACCACATTTTTTAGGGTTTGTTGATCACTGATTCATCAGATTAAAAAGTAATAGCATGATTATATGGAGTGCGCATGGGTGAGAGTGAGTTTATTATGAATAATCTACTATTGTTGATACAAGAAATGGAATGGTAATGGTTTAAAAGGTTACTGTATGATCACTAATGGACAAACTATTGTCACGTAACATTACTAGACAGTCCTGGTTTTTGGAGTTTTCCTCTCTATTCCTTGTTTTTAATAACTCTACCAATGTGGTCTGTGCTCCCTGCTTTGGGTAGCTGAGCATTTGTTCTCAGTTCAGCAGTAGTTCTGATACAGATTTTTGTTATTGTAGAGAAGGTTTTTACTGCAATTGCCCTAATGTGGTATGGCAGGCTAAAGTGGAGGTGAAATTCAGATGTGTAGCACAATGAAGATGCTTGCAGACCTAAATTTATTAATCAAGCTGAAAATATGCTTTAAGTTCCAAAATCATTTTCTGCAGCAAAATTGTACTACCACTGTTCTCTGGTGCTGCATTTTCTGCATTAAAAAAGCTGTGGTGCTTGCATCAACTGCTCTTTTCCAGTAATTGTTTGAAATGGTAAGTAGGACTGTATGCAGAACTGTTACTGCCTGGCAAGGCTCTGTTAGAGTTCCATAGGTTATGAAGGAAAATGAAAATGTGTGAACTGATGTTCGCAAGGAAAGAGGAAAGAACAGATGAGTCAGGAACTTGGATTTTTGCTGCTAATCGAATTTCAAATGGAAATAGGACTTACCCAGGAAACAATAAAATAAAATAAATTTTAAAATAATTTTCATTCTTTCAAGAGTTAAAAAGTGATAAAAATAAAAAGTACAACAGCTTACCCTTCCTAGCACTGTAACACATGGACTGATCAATATTTCCTAATAGAAAATGTCCCAGGTCCAAATGTCCCCTTCTTGTCTGTTGCAGCATTAGATTGGGTATGGGATTATTTTTGTCACTTTTCAGTCTGGTTGAAATGATCTGCCAGCTTGGGTCATGAGTCATTATCGTTATATAAATAGGACGGCGCTCTTGTAGCAGGAGAGAGGGTAATTGTCTTTCTGGAGAGGAAGGAGAATGCACAGCTGAGGATTTTAGAGTTCCTGGGGATAGTGTTGGCAGAAGTGGTCAGAACTGTCAGATCCTGGTAATTTTTCTTCAAAATGAGGAGCAGCTCATTTCCTGTGTGGGAAGTCCCGTTGGAGGCCTCACACCTTCTGCTGAGATGCCCATATACTGTCACATGAACATGTGGCAATGCAGCAGATAGAGAAGAAGCGCCTGCTCGGGCTATTCACACTTCTGGCAGAGGTGCTGAAAACAGATATAGGCATGACATAATTGATTCACTCCAGCTTATGTTTGTCTTTCCAGGTGACTGTTTCCTTGTAGTGGATGACACCGTTCATCCACAGCAATGTAATTCTAACAAACTGTTATCAGTGATATTTTATTCTGTGGTTTGCTGGAAGCAGTAACACTTTTTTCACTCTTATCTCCTTACCAGAGGAAGCACTCTTTCACTGAACAGCAGTGACACAGAAGCAGCTGCAGGCCATCTGAGAGGGGCTGTGGGCCCTGCAAACAGAGGCAGTGCTTCCATAGCTTCGCTGCCGAGGTCGCCGGCACTGAGCACACGCAGCATGACTGTGGATTATAGCAGGGTAAGTTCCCTAATAAGACACCAAACGGAGCTGGTGCCGAGCAAGACGGCTTGGCTGGTGTCTGCTCTGTTAGATCAATTTGTAGCTCAGGAAGGACAAGCCCGACGGAGAAGATTTTGTTTCTTGTATAATTCTGCTGGGACCAGTGAAGGTCTCGACTAGAGCAAGATCTGTCATGCTCTATCAGTGATGTGGTTTTTGGTTTGGCAGGCCTTCCTCTGTCTAAAAATTGCTGCCGATATCCAGAATTGCATAATGACTTACAAATTCTGAAGTGGGAAACACAAGGGATGAGTGTATGTGGTTTTGACACTGCAGGGCCTTGAATAAGTGTCGTGGGCTAAGGATGTGACTCTCCAGCATGCAGGGCGCCCAGTACACTCCCCCTGACTTCTGAGGGGAAAAAATCAGCACTTGCAAAAAATCAGGCAGTACCTATTTTAACTTTTTTCTGAATTTGATAAACTATGGCGTAGCACACAATGTGTGCTAGATGCTGTCAAAATGAAACATCTGGGACCCCTCTTACTTGCTGTTATTGGGCCTCTGGAGATGTAGATGGCCATGTCTGAGTCAGCAGCCTTGGCTGCTTCATAATAAGCAGGATTTGGCTTACCTCAGCAAGGAGCAAATGCTGTCATCATTCCTTGGTCAGATGGCTGCTTTTGGCTGTACGTTGGGTGGGACAACCATCCTGCATTCATTTTGGTCACCCCTCCTAAGAAATCAGGCTTATTCCAGTAAGTTAGTGGGCATGATGATGATGGGTTGACAGCTGGCCTATGTGATTCTAAAGGTCTTTTCCAACTTCAATGCTTCTATCATTCTAAGTTGATCCAAGTTGCCACAATACAAGTTGTATAGAGGGAAAGTCACATTTATAGTCAGAGATAATTCTTTTTATCATTGGAAAGAAGTAGATGAGCTTTTGAGCTTTGTTTCATTGAGAGAACACGTCCATTTTTTCCAGCTTCCAAGTACATTGTCTTATTTATAATCTTTCGTAAAAATGAATTAGTGTTTGGGAAGGCCAGTTATGAGTGCTGTAAATAAGTTAATACTTGTCTTATTCTTGCTGGCACACAAGTTGACTTTATTTCAAATGCATTAGATGTGATTGAAAAAGACAAATCCACTCAATTTGGACACAGTTGATGTTGTTAGTTATTCCTTTTACAGGAAGGCAAAAAAAATGATAATAATATCAAGCATACTAGCTTTATTTAAGGAATTATGCTATCCTAATTTAATTAGTTCAAGTCCATTTAGTTTTAACCTGACTTAAATTATGCTGGTATAAAGCCAATAATTTTCTTCTTTTTTTGATTTAATTTCTAGGCTAAATTAGAATTGAATAGGTTTTTTTGTTTGTTTTACTTTGCTTCTCTCACTCCTGAGGTATTACTCTAATTTTTCAATTGCGAGCTCAGACTATACGCATGAATTGTAACTTTTTGTAGATTTTATGCATGATCTGCACTGATGAGCACAGATTAAATAGTAAACTAAATATATTCAGTTATAGTCCAGGTGCTAAAGAAGCTTTGGATTTCTGGAAATTAACAGAAATGGTGCTTTTGTAGACTGATGGGTAAGTCAATTTTTGTATTTCTGGGATGTGCTTTTTTTCTCATTGGGCAGGACACTGGCTCAGAAAATGGCATGATTATTCCAGCAAGTGAAAGTGTACCTGAAGATTTAGTAAAGAAGCACTGTAGGAAAGCATCTGGAACACCTTCCATTGCGGTTTCTAGAGTATCTTTGTCATCGGGCAAGTATTAAGTCTTCTTTTTTTTCTGCTAGCCTTTATCATTAGAAGATTATGACTGTTCTTGTAGGTTTGCTATTTCTCTTAGTGCACATCAGAAGATCAGGTGTAAGAGTCTTGTACTTGTTGATGTTCATTCTACAAATTAATCTTTTTACTAACTAAATTTATGCCACTTAATAAGTTTCATGTTTGAAAATATGGTAATCCTTACTGGCAAATGATATACTCTTGGACTTGTTACAAGATTTTATTCACAGTTTCACATTGTTAAATCATTCCCTGTGTGGTCAACTATATAAAATACTATCTGTGAGCTATCTGTATAAAATACTGCCATGCTTCTTCAATTACATTTCACACCCTCTTTGCCCAGATACAAACAGCACTGAGAAACAATGAGATGTCAGAGAACAAGTCCCTTACAGCTGTCATGTCATTTTGGTTTCTATACATGATGCACTGAGTCAATTGGTTTAGCTGTGCTTTATCTCATTTCATTGGAGGCTGCTAAGTAAATGAGACTTGCACAGGAAGATGTTGTTAGAGCCTCTTTGCAGTAGTGAGTGGAGATCCTCCTTTCCTACCTGAAACAGGAGGCAGGTGTGCCCTGCACTCTTCTGCCTTTTACTCAGTTTCTTACAGGCTGAGTGGGTTCAGATTCACAGGTTTCTCTCTGAAGAACAGCACAGGGCTCACTCTCTTTCATCTGAATTTAGCCCAAAGCAGAAACCTAGTGACATGTCCCACTGAGCTAATCAAAGGAGTTACAGTCTTCACCTTAGATTTTTTCCCCTTGAAAGCATCAGGGTTTCTTTGAGAATACTGCATTATGCAATTCCTGGCTGAGACATTCCTGGCTACTACTTTCTTTTTGAGAACACTCTTTCTCCTGCTTCTGCTGCCTTGCAAATTAAAGGCTTTCTGAGCATTTAAGAGCTGGCCTCGTGTTACCAAAGTAGATAGATGCTGAGTAAAATTGCAGGCAGCGTGGGAACATCTCTCAGACTCTTTATTGTCTTATTTCTGGGAGATTTCAGAGGCTGCTGGGACAGCTGCCCAGAGAAGCTGTGATGCCCCATCCCTGCAGGCGCTCAAGGCCATTTTGGATGGGGCCCTGGGCAGCCTGAGCTAGTGGGGGGCAGTCCTGCCCACGGCCAGGGTTGGGGCAGCATGGGCTCTGAGGTTCCTTCAATGCAAACTGTTCTGTGATTCTATGGTGTAAGCTCAGAATGCAGACCTTTCCTGTCACATCAGCTATAGCCCAGGAAGAGAATGAATAGCTGAAAACTTTATAGATTCTTAGCTGCAGGATGTAGAAGTATTCTCTTCCGTCACTTTTTTTCTCAATTTATTGAGCAGTGGCGCAAAATACTTAATGGGGAGGTCTAAGAAAATATTTCTCTAAGATATCCAATATTTCTTGTGCCTTTAAAGAAGGAATGAGAAACTTCTGGGAATGAAAAAAATACAGAGTTTGAAACTTATTCACTTTGACCCTTTCTGCACAGTGATGGCAGACATGCTTTCTGTGTCCGGCTGTATCTCTGGCTGCTTAAATCTGAAGGAGGTGCTGAAGGGAGTTTGGTCATGGTAGGTGGTGTGATCGTCTCTACATATGCTTGGGCTCCAAGTTTTGCAATATTCCAAGGTTATAGGTCTAACATACAAAGTCAAAATCTTGATCTGTCGTGTCATCCACAGAAGACAGTTAGATCACATAAAAAGTGCACGTTAAAAAATGCTGGCCAGAAGGCCAAATATCACCATAAGACACGTTTTTCTATTTTTCATCTTGATGGTGATTTGTCATAGAGTTTGTGACTGATATGTACAGAAATGCAATTTTAACATTTTTCCTTTAAGAAAAAGTCTGAGGCAGCACCTATTAAAGAGTAGCAAGGCAAAAGAGGCACTGTTCTTTACACAGAATTGTAATTAAATGTTTTGTTATTTTCGTTTTCTAGACCGTAGCCGATCTGAGATAGATTTGAGTGAATCTTTCTCCGAAGGAAAACAGGATACCTTGAGCATAAGAAGCAAATCTGTACCTAGCACCTTAGATGAGGAGCTGGTGAGTTTTAAACATGCAAATGTTAATCTGGCAAGAAATCATGTTTGCTCTGTCATAGAAAATCAGCACTGTACGTGTAAGGGACACAAAATGTAAGTTGAGGGGTTTTTAATGAGTTTTTAAACATCTTCATCTTACTTTAGTCTGTTGGCTGTAGAATGATTCCAGTGAATAACAGTTTGCTATTAATTTGCTACTTCTTGAGTTTTCAGGTGAATAAAACTGAATTTCATACACTAGATTATGGATACTCCAAAGTGCTGTTAACTCCTACTTCCTTAAATTTTAATTTTTATGCTGCAAAATACTACAGTTTAAAATTTGTAATCTTTATCTGTTTCTGGCTTTTGCCCTATTTCTATGGGAGATGAAGCCCTCCTTATCTTTCCCACCACTTTTGCCAATCTCTTCTTCCAGTTCATCAGTTTCTTCCATACATGTACATACGTCTTTTTGTGTGTTCTGTAAGGGCTGCCTTTCCCGATGTGATAGCCAACGTCCCTCTCATGTTATGCATGTATTCAAGACAGACACACAAGTTGCAGATGTGCATCAACGCCATGAGGAGAAAAAAAATCCCAGTTTGTTGGGTATGCATGAGGGAAAGAGTAATTTGAACATTTTTTCATCTAATCATAGTTTGTTAAAAAAAAAAAAAAAAATAAAAGAGGGAAAAAAAAACATTACCTGCTGCAACAGTGATGTTTTGTCTATTGCCACAATATTTTCCTACCATCTGCTCTTTTCACAGGGGCATTGGTCAGGGGAGATGTCTCCCTTTCTTGTAATGATAGCTGGGGATTTGTGGAAAACCGTATGTTAGGATTCTCATCTGTTTCTTCAGTTGTAACCACCTAGTGAATTTGCCTGCAGCATTGCTTTGTTTGGATGAATCATTTAGGAAATAACAAGCCATTTCTATGCATCAGATTTATGTTGAAATAAACCTTCAAAAATTAATTTAAAAAATTAATTGTAGTGAAGAAAGAGGGTATGTTCTTGATTTAGAAGTTGGAAAAGATGGCAGAAGAAAACCATAAAATAAGAAAATAAGAGCTTTAAATATTTTATGTTGGTTTCCTGCTCTAGTTGTGCGGGGTGTGATAGTTGTCACTTGAGAATTTCTTTAAGGCATGCACCAGAAATGTCATGTCCAGAGTAGTTTTCGGTTATTTGATTTTTGCCTTCCTTGTATACAGAGGGGAGTTTTTGCTGACTCTAAATGAAATGTCAGATTGCATCTCAGCATATTTTTTAGGGTAGTTTGACTCATGGGACTACTTCAGTGTCTTGCCTTACACTGCATATGAATGCTGCATTTTGAGATGAAGGTTATACTCCTGCTGGAGTTTAGTTTTGTGGGGCTTGATATAAGAGACAAAAATAAGAATATCTGATGAAAATAACACCGGTTCCTTCAGTCTGTGAAGAATTATGACTTCCTTTTTCTTGGTTGGCTGGTGGACCTAGCTGAGGTCCTTCAGTCTCTTGTAGGCGATGGGAACTGACAGTAGTGGTGTGGGAGATGTTATACATTAATAAGATAAGCAGATTGCCAGCTGGAAAGGTGGAAAAAGGGTTTTAGTTGCTCTGCTCCCAGCTTTATTATTAGCACCACTTACATATACGGAGAGATGAAGATTGAGTGGTGTTTTCCTTCTTGCTCTTGAAAGTGGGAAGGGACGACCCCCAGAAAGCTGCATGCTGTGGGAGATATTTTTCAAGGAACCAGTTAAACACGTAGTGCTGCACTCAGCTGTGTGTGTGCACCTTATCTTGAGAGGTGTGTGTTGAATTCCTGACCAAGTAGCGTTCATTACATGCTCGGCTGCTTTATTAGAAGGCATTGGATAATGTGCATTTTATAACCCCCACTGGAGACCGTGAGATTAATGTCCTTCCAACTCTAACTTTAATAAGCTTATATAAGCTAATAACACTAAGCAGTTATGTAGCTACTGTTCTGTCACACCTACTGAGAAACATAATTGTTGTAGTCGAAAAGGAATTAAGCGCTTACATTAAATGGTAACCATTTGTTTTAAATTTCTGTATCTGCTTGTGGACCAAAATTGATGATCACCTACTTATCGTTAGGACTCAGTGCTCTCAGACATAGTTTGAATTTTGGGTAGTGCTGTGTGGAGCCAGGTGTTGGCCTTGGTGATCCTTATGGATCCCTCCCAACTCAGGGTACTCTGTGATTCTACAGCTCCCTGTCACGGAAGCACTGTCAACACTTGAGTACCTAAACCTTAAACATCCTGCTGTGAAGATGATACCTTACTTTCATTGGTCTTGTGTTTAATTATTCACCAATCAAAATGCAGCACTTGATTTTTAACTCCACATATGTGTATAAAACAGTATGAAGGAAAGAATTGGGATGTATTACCAGAATTGCTTCTTTCTGATGCATTGGCTGGAAGAACACCTTGCTGGTGTCATTTTCATATACTTGTCACTTGAATTCTAAAGTTAATAAGGAGAGTAAAAGAGTGCTTTTTTATTTTATTTTTTAAAATCAATTAATGTATTTCCTTTTGAAGGATTCAACAGTCTTTCTCATGAGAATAGTATACTGTGTTGTGCCTGGGTATCTATGGACATTTTCTTTACAATGTGAAATATCTATGATGTTTTGTTCTGCAGCGGAACCTGAATAGAAAAGGAAGGAAACACACCATCAGAGGAGGCTCATTGTAAAAACATGAAGCTAAGAGGGGTTTTCTTGCTTCAGTGTGTAAATTTTGGTCCTGAATAAAATGATGGCTTGTCCTCATTTCCCTTTGCTCAACATTAAACATGCACAATTGTGGTTGGAAAGTAGTAACAGAAAATTTTGCATTGCTTTCAGCTGATTTATTTCAGTAACTGGAGCAAAGAATTAGAGAAGTAACAGGTAGTTTTGTGCATACTAATAATGAACACTTTTCAGATTTTTAAATAAACAATGACAGTTCAACTCTCCAGCAGCATATTTTTTTCTACTCTTTTTTCTAACTAGGGTAGAAGTCTGTGTGATCTCTATTTAGTTTAGAAGATAGAGAGAATGATTGTGCAACAGTGAGATAGGTTGCCACGTGAGCCTTGTATAGCTGCAAAGCAGTTATGAAGGATTTGTACATTTGGCTTCCATTAAGATAGAACACCTACCATGAGGCTTAAGTTGATCCTTGGAATTTCCCAGCTACTCTGAATAGAATGGAAGATGACTTTTTCTCCCTGTAATTTTTGCTTCAAATTAAGAATCCTATTAGGACTATCAGCCAGATACTAAGTTTCTTGTTAGGTTTTACTTTATTGCTGTATTTAAAAAATAATATATATTTTTTTCATGGATATGAACTAAGGATGTTAGATTTCAGTCTTGCTTATTAGAATTCATCCATATATATATATGGTGTGCAACTGATGATTTCTTTGTGATTTTTATGATTATTATTGCAATAATACATGATTTTAATGCAAAGATTTTTTTAAATATGAACAGTTATTGACAATGCAAAATTATTCAGCTACAGAATAAGATAGCGAGTGTGTGTCATTTTTTTCATTTTTTAAGTAATTGAAATCTGAAATCTAATGACCTCTTTTCTTTTTTGCTGTGTACCTATGCAAAAATGTGGAAAATGTTTGTCAAAATTCCTCTGGAGATTAGAATTCTGAATGTATCCTGTACCATCTTTCCAAGGCAGAAAATATGTGAAATGTCAGGGGATAGAGGCTGACCAAATACAGTGGAGAACACAATGACTGAATTGCCTGTTTCTTTGTCATTTAGGATTATCTGGATGAAACAGAAGAAGATATTGATGACATCGTGGCCTCTCGTTATTCAAGGAAACGTGGACATCTGACAAGCGGATTATCAAGAGTAAGATCTTAAGTAGAAAATATGCTTTTTTCCTTTCATATCAGACCATTAATCCTTTAAAATGGACATAAACGTTGTACCACTTAGAAGCATTCTGGTTTATATTTTAGTAGTTTTCCTGGCCATTTCATCCTACAGTTGAGAAACATCCTTTAGCTTTTAGATAGGGTTTTCTGACTATTAAGATTTTACCTCTGTTCAGAGCTAAAACATCGATCTCTGCAGCACAAGTGGGAAGAGACAATCTTTATTCATCAACACATTTGTCCACACATTCAGGTTACTGCCAAGCTGATATATGGGGAAGGCAAGACGTAGATGTTTGCAGCATGTGGCTACTCAGCTTTCCAGAGGAGCGTATAATTTGTTTGAAAAAACTAGAACAAAGTGGTGGTGTGTTCGTCCATCTTATTTTGCTTTCTGAATGCTAAGGTTCTTGGGACACAAACATTCATCCTTCCATTCTCCGTGACAGGACTGTTACGCCACCTCAATCTCAAGAAGTATTTATTTTTACAGTGAGGAAGGAGATTTTTGGAGGGTTCTGGTGGGTGCCAGCCTCCTAAAATAACTACCTCCTAAAATAACTGTGGTAATTCTTTTTTTTGTGTCAATTATGCCCACAAACTATATAATGTAAATCAGATGTTTGAGTCTCATGGTTATCTGTTGCAACTTGTTGGTTTTGAAAGAATGGTTGCATTTTCAGGTTGCTATAAATGCTTGGTATGCTACAGAATTAGCATAACAAGTCTTATGCAGCTCTTTTTACAGTCAGTTATTCACTGGGATAGAGAACAGTTAATATGAATAGTCTTTAACGTGTCTAGTTTATAAATACGTAGTGCGTACCACGTTACTGGAATCTGACACTCAGGATGTGTGCATCTCATCTCTAGTAATGTCATGGAGCAT
The DNA here is from genome assembly GCA_002909625.1 of Bambusicola thoracicus. Lineage (NCBI taxonomy): Eukaryota > Metazoa > Chordata > Aves > Galliformes > Phasianidae > Bambusicola > Bambusicola thoracicus. The sequence goes on along the minus strand of PPHD01000199.1, from coordinate 59,750 downwards.
TATCTAGCCACTGTTCTTCGTGCCTTGTGCTGACAGTAGCTCTGGCCAGCATACAGGCTAACAGTAGACTGCAAAAACAACAGGCAGAAGGTGAGAGAGTTGAAGAGAATGGAGAGCTGGGGAGTCTTATGCTAAAAGGGAAGAGAAAATATGGTCCATGACACTGATTGATGAACTGTTCTTTTCAGACTGTATTCCCATTAGTCTTCTTGCAAGCAGAGTTGTGGGAACACACATTTAAGTTCTTGATCACTAAGAGACGGTGTTGGCGGAACCCAAACTTGGTTTATCTGAGGACAACAAAGGGCTGAGAGAAGTGTCCCTGGGGAACATTTTGGTATCTCAGCTCCATCCATATCCAGACCTTTTTTTCACTTTTAATTTGTGTAATTTGCAGAAACAGCTACAACAGAGATGTGTGGCATGTCACGCCAAATCAGACCTGAGGAAATGTGGCTTGTTTGATATTGGTCTAATAAAACCTACTTCTCTGAGGCTGACTGTGACTCATTGTCTCCAATCCTTGCTGGCCCAATTATTTTACAGGCAGAATTGTTCTTCTTTGCTCTGAATATCGGTAGGAAGGTTGCAAGCACTTAAGTGCTTTCTCAGTTCATCCCATTAGCTGAGGAGATGTATTTAGAGATCCTCCCCTCTGTGTTGTGTAGGCAATATTCTGCCTGTACACTGGGTCTCATCCAGTTTATGTAGATTCCATTTTGAGCTTTTTCTAAGCAGAGTGCAGCTTTGCTGCTGCTGTAGGTTTGAGGTGATCTCACATCTCAATGCTCTTATTTCTTTGTATTCACCCTGAGATGATTGTTAATGTTACTGCATGCAGTGCTAATGGAGAAATTTTGAAAGGCAAGCTACTACTCCCTTGAAAAGTGTGTCAGTATTACAGGTTCACTGTGGTTTCTTTGTGTTTGTGTTATTAGTTATATACATTTGTTCTCTCATATTTTTTTCCTTTACTCTTCTTATTATATGCTTAGGAGTCTTCTGCCTCATACAGTTTTTTCCCTGTATTTTACTTGTCTGTCAAATGACTACATACTGTTATTATGTCACATTGCAGTAATGTTGTTAGTGAACAGTAAACTTCAAGTGCATTTTTTAGATACGGCAACTAAGAGTACAGCTAGGGTACTCTAATATTAAGCATTTGAGATAAAAGAAAATAAATATTTCAGAGGGTAAAAATGCTTTATATCTACTTATAGACAGGTGAGTGAAAATAGGAATGAAAAATGGCATTAAACAGGAATTGTAGCTCAGTATGATGATGTTTTCTTTCTGTTTTTCCAAAACTAATACATCAACAGTTTTAGTTTTTCCTGCATCCTTCACTGATTCCTTCCAAAGACGTCAATGTGTTGTTGTCAAGGCCTGTCACGTCATTAAGACTAAATTGTTCCTGTGCCTTCCTGCTCCAGTAAGATAAGATTCAGAACAAGTGTAGTTCATAGTGATGCACTAAAATGAAGCTAAGCAACCTCCATATGCAGTGGTTGTTTACTACTTATGCAACTGGAAAAATGATTAGATTTCTTAGGGACATTGCATTTAGCGTATGTAAAGGCTGTTGTAATTTCCACAGAACAGAATCTGTGCAGAAAGAAGACAAATATGTCATATGCTTCCACTGGATGTTTTATTTGTAGCTTCTGAGCAGTTCAGAAGTTGTATCTGCATAAATGTTAAGGTCATCTATGTGTTTAGGATTGTTTCTTTATTTGTTTTCCCAATTGTTTTTCCCTTGCTGTCAATGTACTTAAAGATCAAGAAAAGGTGTATTTAGGTTCAAGAGAACAGATATTTCCTCTGGCCACCTTGGTGTAACCTTATTAGATTTTTGAGATGGGCACGTGGCTGGTTATTTTCTTTTTATGTTTCTTCTTAACTCTGTTCCTCTCTGTAGCTGCTAGGGAAGGATGTAGTTTCCCGTGAATTCATTGTTGAGACTTTCAAATATTGCTCAAATAAGCAGACACAGGGAAATGTTTTCTCCAGTATTCTATAACCATATATTTTTTCCCCCAGTGACATGTTTAAACATTTATGCATATTTTTTTCCATCTGTACTTACAAACTCCACAGAGAAACTGCATTATTTTTTTTTTTACGAAGGCACCAGTGCTGCAGTGCACAAATCCTCACCTTTTGACTAGCTTAAGTAAAAACTGAGTTCACAAAGATGTAACTGGGGCACATCCAAGTACAATCTGTTACAAATCTAGATTTTTTTCTTTTTGAGACAGCAGATAACTTCATTTCTATTTAATTACCTTGAGCCACGTGTCCTTCAGCACTTGAAGTATTTGGAAAACACTTTGCATGTTCTCTGATTTCGTGATGTCTTTTCCTTCTTTCTTGCTGTGGCTTGGTGATGTGAGCTGTATTTACCTGTCTGTGTAGGTAATGCATTATCACTGCATTTATTCTTTCTTACTGCAGCTATCTAATGCTCTTTTCTGTTGACCTTTTGCACTCCTTTCTTTTGAAGAACTTCCCAGAAGGCTCTGACAGAAAATGGAACTACTTAAATGTGCCTGAAACAGACGGTGATACTGTGAGTTCTCCGCAATGCTCTGCTTAACTTACTTTGAAGATTTCTCTCTTTTTTTTTCCCTTCTGAATTGAAAACTGTATCTGTATGTCTTGCAAAGTCCTTATGTAGTTGGATTTAGATGGTTATGCATCTCTTTGAGTGATCTTATTCAAAGACTAGAAATCTGTCAAACATTTTCTTCTGAGAATGTCTTTGCACGTTGCTCCAGTTTTGTTTAAAAGCATTTGGTTCTTTTCTAAGTGAAATCCTTTGGTAGAGGATATTCTCGTTGCAATATTCCATAGGGCAGCAGCAAAAGAAAAGAAAGAGGTCAGGGTGTGATATATTACACAGTGGAAAATTTTGTAGGATTTTTGCTAAACTTTATGGTGGGTATTGAATTTTGCTTATTCTTTTAGAACTGCAAATGAGAGGTTGGAGTCACTTTAATCAAGCATGTTTTCACCATTTTCGTTAAGGAATCATCCACAGAGCTTTTTCTAACAGTTCTGTCAGCAGTTATCTCATGATATTCAGTAAGAATTAGGGGAACAGCTGAGCCAAAGAGTTGATTTTTATTTGCTTGGAACTTATATGAGCTTACAGTTGATGTAGATTGACTGCTCTTTAGTTCATGCATGAATTCGGTGGTGATAATTTACATTAAGTCATGTTCATAAATAAGCTTGAGTCCTGTGTGTAAAAAACAGCCGCTGTCTAGACATTTAAGCTATTATTCGTTCTTATTTCCTTTACATCAAATAGAAACCAGTGGTATTCCTTTCTCTCTTCTGTCTCTTTTCAAAGCAAGACTTAACAAGTGAGACAGTATCTGAGACCTCATGAAAAGCAATTCTGGAAAATGTACTTTGTTTAAGCATCTAAGTCCTTTTTCTCTCCCCCTCCAGACCAGCATCAACAGCATGCTGAGCGTATACAGTGAAACTGGTGACTATAGCAACGTGAAGGTCAGTGGTGAAATCCTTCTCCAAATCAACTACAGCTACAAAACAGGTGCTCTCAACATCCTGGTGAAGAGTTGCAGAAACCTGGCCATTGTGGATGAGAAAAAGCAAAGGACTGATCCGTAAGCACACAGAACTTGCTTTTTAGGCCCCTGCTCTATGGCTGTTCTCCAACGTGTCACACCCTGTAGTCAGCACTGACATAGCCTGCTACAGGCCAGCATTTTAGTGGTGGCTGTTTTTCAGATTCAATATTGGAAATACGTTTTAAGTGTGTTGCTTAGGGTAGTGTGCACATGTTCTGAGGAAATGATGTTACTTGAATTATCAACCTATTTGCTAGTATTCTCTGCAAAAGGGCAAATAGGAATTAATAAGGAGGCTGAATTGATTTCTTCTAGGAGCAAAGCTAAACTATAGAAGGGGAGCAATGTTTCGGAAGGAGTGAGGAAAGTAGCTTTGTGGTGTGCGTCAGTAGATTAACTTTGCTAGGACAGTGTTTTCTGGGATTCACATGATAGTTCTCAGTAGAATATGTCAATCTCATAGATTAGTAATTAATAGTATATTTCATCATCTCTAATCCTGTTGAATGTCAAATATGAATTTTTTCATTCTTAGGTATTTTCTGGATGTACATTGTCATATATAACCTGTCAAGAATCATAATACTGCTAAAGAGAAAGCATTAGGAAAGTTTTCTGTGTTTCTGAGAATGAGTAAATTGATTTAGCCCTGCCTTTGTGTTATTCTGATCCTATAAGACCAGCACTGCTGTGTTTGCGGAGAAAGACCATACCTTTCCATGTTTCACATACTGGCTGTTACGTATGTACGTTCTTTAGACTGCAGAAATGCATTTCCTCATACCTGTTGCTCATGCAGCGATGGCAGGTCCTTGCTCAGATTGTTTGTTTTTATTTCTCATTAATACTCACTTCTTGGTCTACAGATACGTCAAAGCATACCTTCTGCCTGATAAGTCCCGCCAAAGTAAACGCAAGACCAAAATTAAGAGTAACAGCACCAATCCAGAATTTAATGAAACTCTGAAGGTGAGAACATTGTCTCTCTCATAGGCTGTGATGAATGTTCCACTTGTCCTCATAGGCGTTCTCTGTAAGTGCCCCTGTATGGGAATTAGAATTTGGAAACGATGCCTCAGAAGGAAAGTAAAGCAAAATATATAGTAACTGTGTGAGTTGTAATTTCTGACTTTCAGCACTGATGAGCTGTTTTTGTTTGGTTCTCCTCTTCACAGGTAAAACTTCTGTTAATTTCTATAGGTCTCTATCAAAACTATCGATGTTCCCATCTAACGTGATCTCAGAGTTAAACACACCTTAGAGATTTTGCAAGCCCTACATCAGCAACTGATGCTGAGACAGTGATAGCTTGAAACTTCTCAAATGATTTCTAGGAGAAGATGACCTCTTGCAGCAAAATGTGATTTTCTGTGGAGATTTTTCTTTGTTTAAAGAACAGACTTTGGTAGTAAAATGCCAACAGCAGCTTCACTAGCTGCATTCCTAAACAGTTCATTTTATGTTGCAAAAGAGAACCAGAAACTACATCCTGCAGGACTGGTTGAGCAGAGTGCCCATGCTCTTTCCATCCTCGCCTCTTACTCGTGTCCAGCCTACGGAGGCTAGGAAGGTTTTGTGTTCCTCATGAGCTGCCTGGCACCTGGACCACAGGCTCCTGGTGATTCTGCTTCCTGTCAACTGACTGGAGTCATCCCAGCCAGCTGTCATAAAGCCACAGACTCTTCTTAGATTCTCCTGAAATAATTTTGAGGGAATTTTGTTGATGCTTTTAAATAAATTTTGTGTAAGAGAGGCTAATACATATTCTCTGGCCTATCCTGGCTACAAAACCATTTTGTAGACTTACACACCTTTGGTCTGGCCAAACAGCTTGCCAGTTGAGAGTCTCCGATATAGCTTCATTTTTAACTGGTTTATAGTAAAGTTAATTCTTGCCTGAAGTGGAGAGATTAAAAAACAAATAAAAAAAGATGTGTTAGACTCTGTTTGGCAGGGCTCATAGTTAGTGCCTAATGTTTGTTAGTAGGGAGCTCTGCAGGGATAAGACCTAGCATCTTGCTGAAAATGGAAATTGTGACAAAAAGGATTTACTTAAATTGCTGGAAGGTAAGCAAGAGCTAGATTTATTTGCTGCGACTGTTACTATCATTAAAATATATATTCATATGTAGGTACGAATCTATCTTTATCTTTCGTCTTGGATGTTTATTCCATTATAGCTGAATATTGCAGCTCTCATAGTTGGCATCTAGGAATAAGCAGTGTAGATATATCTATACTTTAATAGCCTACTGATGTGGCTCGCCAACCAACTTCACCATTTCAGATTCTAGAGAATTGTATCTGTGTCCAGACACTGCACCGAGAGCAAACAAAAAAGAAGACATCTGGGTTTCCTCAACTAACACTTGAAGAAGGGTGAAGTTCACGGAATTAATTGGCTTTTTACTAAAAGCAGTGCTAGAATTCCAGATGTTTATAGTTTTCTATATATTTGCTAGAATATGATGTTTCCTCTGAGGATTTTTAATAGCTTTCAAAACCAACTGTGTTCCTGAGACTGAGACATTTTGGTGAACATGTTACACATACAATTTTACTTGCTTTCAGAACAATTATTCCAAAGTTACAGAGATAGAATTGAAGAGGAGAACACTATTTCTAGAATGCAGTGTCCAGCAGTCTCTCCTTAGTGATGAAAGAACCAGTGGGGTTTCTTCTTACAAACTAAACTTTGGTATTGAACTGCTTCTTTCACATAGGCTGTAAGGAATTAACAGGGTGATGGTTTCAAACATGGTTATTTACTTTACGGCATAAATACACAGTAAATAACACAGAGAAAAGAGTTAGGTTTAACAGCTTCCTGTGAGATTTCTAGCTGTTGAAGTCTTCTTTGCAAAGCAAACAAATCTCTCTTTCATGCTTCATTTATTAGCTGCTGCGGGCTTCACAGACCTTAGCTATTACTGTAAAAGGCTCCATGGAAACTATTATTTATGCTTATTTTGAGGGTTTCTTTTTCTGTTTTCCTGTTGGTAGTATGTCATCAGTCATACTCAGCTAGAAACCAGGACCCTGCAGCTTTCTGTCTGGCACTATGACAGATTTGGACGCAACAGCTTTCTTGGCGAAGTGGAAATTCCATTTGATTCTTGGAACTTTGAAAATCAGGGTGATGAGTGGTTTGTGCTCCAGCCCAAGGTAAGGATTTCCAGGGGCCAATGAAACTGCTGAGAAGCAAGTTTAGTGAAGCTTAGTTATTTTTTCTTTGGAACACATTTGTGGAACAGTGACTTTATGATTGTTTAATATGGCGGCAAAAATCATGCCTTTGTTTTGACTGAATAAAAGACATAACATTTTGATTTTCATGAAGACTTCAGGAACAGTATATATTGTTGGCTACTTAAAAAAAAAAATGAACAGAACAAAACAAAACCACCAAAAAACACCTTTTAATGAACTATATGTTCATTTGGCAGCAAACCGCAGTGGAAAAACGACTGAGTAAAGGAATTAATTGATTTTTCTACCACTATCTCTATCCAGCCTGCAGCGGTTTAGTAAGGAAAAAGATTTTTTTTTTGCTTCAGTTCAAAGTGCTTCACACTTTTCAGGTGTAACAAAATGACTTATCTCTCATTCACCCCATCCAGGAAGGTATAAGATGAGGCTTTTCACTAGGTAAATCAGTTAGTTTATGAAATAGGACTTTCACTGTACTTAGCTACAGATAGGGTTACTTCTGTCTTTTGGTCACCCCTTTTTGGAAGGGGGAAGGTGTGTGTTTTTGGAAGAGATTTGGAGTTATTGTAAGGTTCAGGATTAAAGGCTTCTGAGTTGCTTGCTCCTGCAGTAGCCAGAATCCCCAGGAATTTTAGTGGTTTAGATTGCTATTTCAGAAAGTTTATTTTTCTTGTTACAGAAAAATCTGAGATTGTATTGCAGATGATGCGGAGACAGACTCAGATAACTTATTTGTTTCATGTTCATTATACATTAGTGTTATATTTGGGGCTTTAGGAGGGACTGTTTGACTTACTTCCCTCAAATGATAGTTTAATCTGATTGTTGTATAGTTTCCAGGCATGACCTTTTGTGGGTCTTACATTTAAGCCATCAGATGTTACTTCAGTAAGTAATAATGCAGAAGATACATAAAGAAATGTCTCTTCTTAACATGTGGACAGCTCACACTTTAGAACTGATAAGGAAGATCACCCCCGGTTTGCTAGTTTAGCTTTGTTAATAAGAGTGATCGGCATCTGTTCCTTGATGACCCAAATGGAACACAAAATACCAGGAAAAGAAACTGCCTTATGATGGCAAATGTGCTTCTGTCAGTTTAGCATCCAGACTGGAATTATACCATCCTTCTTACAAGCTTGCATGACCCTCACCCAACTAATATCATATAGTTTGCTCGTGTTGGCTCTGCTCTTATAGTAGAATGAACATCTGCCACATCTCTGGCATATCCCTTCCCATTTCAGTGTCTGGGGGCTTTGTTTGGGTATGGAAAAAAGTCTTGAGGCACTCCTGCTTGGGGAAAATAGTAATGAGATCCTAAGCATTTAAATCTTTCGAACTGGAAGGTCTTGTCTGATAATTTCCAAACGTGTTACAAGGACTTTCAAACTTATTCTTTTTTACCAAAGAAATAAAATGCAAAATTGGACTTGTCTGACTCCTAAGTTGTTATAAATACTGTTTCTGAACTTAAAATGCTAATAAGATTGTTGTTCAGCAAAGATAATATTTATTCTGAAAGCTAAATTATTGTATTTTGAAATAAATAAAATGCACAGACTAACACACAAGCAAGTTACATGCTGTTCTCTCATATGAAGTGCATGATGGAGAAAGAAATGGCAGTGAAACATTCTGTGGGTTTTATTACAAGGTATTATTTGCTTTATCATGTATCATTTAGCAGCTTTAGTGAAAATGTTGGAGACTTTTTAAGACCTATTTCTTCTATGAGCACAGTGTCACCTATTTTCAAGAGGAGCATGATTAAATGAGAAAAAGAGCAGAAAGTAGTTCTGTGGTTAAAGAGGGAAGCAGAGTCTAGAGCCACGCTGTGTGTAGGGAAGGTTGGCAAACTGTTCCTCATGTGAGAATTTATGCCATCATTTATCCCCCAGTATAACAGAAAAAATAATCCTCGTGGACTTTGTGGGAAATTGATACAAAACCTACATGGTTTAGACCTTAAATGAGCCGCCTTACTGACAACATTTAAGTGATGATTTCCTGCTGTTAAAATTATACACGAGCATTTACTACAGGTTTTCTTTTGTCCTTCGTTGTAGCAACTGGCATCAGACACTGGTGCCATCTTGGTACTTATTAAAAGTGTCCTGGATGTGCTCTTCTTAGGATAGATCAAGTGTTTTAAAATAAATGCCAAAATAACATCTGAGTGGAAAAGGACACTGAGGATAACCTTAATTTTCACAGTTTTCTATTGGAGAGCTGGACTCTGTTCTCTCACCCTACCATGGTTCCCCACACCTCTGTTCCAGGAGTGACTCGAGCGACTCATAAAATGCAGGAACTCTATTATGGATCAAAAATCTCGTTGGGATAAGTAAGGGCATCAGAATGTCATCTTAAATTAGCTACGGTCTATGTCTCTCGAAATGAGTTTGAGTTTTCTTTGTTTCACTCTTCATGCCAGATATTTCTCTTTCCTGTGAATGATCATTGTATGGTGTCTACTGCCGTGTGACCTTGATCTGTTTAAGGAGCGGTTCAAACACTATTGATACAGCAAAGTTAAAATCAAACAGCAAAAGTGAATGATTAGCTTTAGCTGGATTTATGTTTGGGGCTATTCATTTATTTATTTTTGCTTTTAGGTGGAGGTTGCAACAGATGTTGGGCTTCAATATAAAGGAGAACTGACAGTTGTTCTACGTTACATTCCCCCAGAGATAAACTTGATGCTTCCTCTAGAGCAGTTTCAAGGTAAAACAATCATCGGTGACAGTTTACAATAACATCCCTCTGAGTATTAAAAAATTCTCCGCTAGTATGAAGACATGAAATTAGTGAAAGTTTAAGTCAGGCTTGAATACAGTAGTTGTCTTTTCTTCTCTGTCCTCTTGTGTTACATTGGACTTGAGAAAAGGGAAGGGAAAAAGGAGTGCACACAGTAAAGTGTTGATGCATGGCTGTGTCCTAATTAGAAAAGGCCAAGGCATTAGACAGTATGACCAGAGACAGCCACATACACATAAATCTTCTGAACCATAGTCCTTGTGTTCTTTGTTCAGCAAGTTGTAGAATACTGCTGTAGCGGATCAGAGTAATAGACTTCCCTTAGTTCTTGCTTAATTGGCCAGAAGCTTGCCTGTATCATTTTAAGTTTACTTTTGTTCAGTTTAGGTGCATTACACCAGCAATTAAATCTTGTAAAATATCATTTTAATGGTTTAGGGTTTTTATTAGTAATTTTATTACTGATTATTAATGATAAAATTATTAATAAAAATAGCTACCATTATTTTTATTAGTAGTGAGTGAGGGATGATTCTCTGAAGAGATAAAACCCACCAGACTGCACCTGAGAATAAATGGTTTTACTGGCTATAGGTAGTCCAGGAGGAATTCTTAGTGACAGTACTGCTGTTTAGCATTAGGATTTGATAGACATATTAGACTTTTTCTTTTTTTCTTGACAAATAATATTCCCTCTGTTTGCAGTAAAGCCAAGGTTTTCTCTCTGAAAGCTAATTGCTGTCTGAAAAGTGTAGGTGTACTGTTGGCATTTTTTTAATTAGTAACGCTTCAACATCACTCCTATTCTTTTTTCCTTATGTGTCCAGTCCTAATCAGTGTGAATGCTCCATGCTGATACACACCTCAGAATCCACAGCAGGAGCAAGTACATGTGTCCTCATGCAGACGTTTAAATGCAGTGGTGTGTCAGTGAGCATGCGTGTCCTTCCTCACAGTCTGTGAAGAACACTGTACCCTTACCAAAGGAATACACACAGTGTATTTCTGCATTTTCAACTTTGTGGCAGATTTTTTTGTTCTTTGATATTTGGCTTCCCTAAGGTCAGTGGTGGAATTGGATTCTGAAAGGAGGGTAGGACTTATGGCACGTGCAGGTCCTTCTGTTCAGCATAGTAATCCACAAATAATTAATTACATTCAGAAATGCCCCCTCACAAATGATGCCCTGCCCCTGCCTCTTCAGTTTCGATACCCTTATAGAATCAGAATCTGCTGTAAGAAATCCTTTAATCCCATTGAAGGAAATGAGAGAAAGAATCCAGCCATGAGAATGTAAGTTTCCAAATCAGTTTTGTAGTGTATGGTTTCTGCTGATGACGGTATTGCAACTCTTTTGTGTGTGTAGGAAAGAAGAGCTTTAAGAAAGGAAAAAAGGGAGAGAATCATCTGCCCTCTGGAGGTATATTAGAAGTCGTCATCAAGGAAGCTAAGAATTTAACAGCAGTGAAATCAGGAGGCACATCAGACACGTTTGTGAAAGGGTCAGTGGCTTTTTCTGCCCTGTTATTTAATGACTGCACTACGTAGTACTTTGACCTTTTTTTCTCCCCAGTATATCTATATAAGTGCGTGTGGAATGTCAATACTGAAAAGCAGCTGGCACTTTGAAATGGTGTGATGATGAAGGATGCTGTTGGATAAGGACAGAGAGGTCTCAGTAGTCCCAGTACTTTAATAACAGTCTATCTAGATCCAGTCAAGAAACAGTATGTAATCTGTATCACTTACTACATTAAAGCATATTCATTGTCCTTATGTGCACACTGTTAAAGAACAAAGAATATAAAGTTTGTTGAAATAAACCACTTCCACTGAGTCAGCAGAGAGAGGTAGGGGAACGGTCATCACTCTTGGAGGTAAGAACATGGAAAGGGGTTCATACAGTGGAGATGATACCTAATCTGACAGTGACCCTTACATTTCCAGCAAATTGAAATAATTTTTTTTTAAGAGAGTAGCTGAGAATTTGCTCTAATACATAGCGTTACTGTACTCTTTGTCTTTGTTGTAATTTCCATGGAAATAAATAGGCGGCATTACTTTCAGAACACCTTCTTTTTTATTCAATAAGCAGAATTTTTGATGGACAAAGTTCAGACTATATAGAAAATGCTACCTACAAGATGTACTTGTAATTGAATAAAATGAGTATTATGTCTCATTATACATGTCTTGTTATACTGGAATTTCAGTAAACTAAGGAAATAATGGATAGCTTAAAACATTTTTCTTTTCTGGTTTTTGCACTCACTGGTAGCTTCCAGAGTTGTTAGATTTTAGATGTGTAGTTTACTACTAATTATTTGAGTCTTGTTTCTTCAAGTGTCCATACAAAAAATCCTCCCCTTCATTCCTTGGAAGAGCTGAGAATTTCTCTTGATCTCTCAATCTGATATGAACTTTCAATAAGCTCATATACTTCATATTGAAAAAGTTTGAGCTATTCTTTATAAGCAATTGTTCTTCCATGCCATCTGTTTTCCTGGTATAGTTCATTTTACTGAAAAATAGACTGATCCCATTATGGCTTGTTTCAACTTGGAGCCTGAAGCAGATCTCAGGGAGAAAATACTGTCAAAGCTGTTTTACATTAGCAGTAGCAATGTGTGGCCAATAATTCTGTGACGTATTCTTAGTGGTGCCAGCTCTTGCTGACATGGATCATTCGGTGTGGTGAAATTGGTCTCTGTTTACCTTGCACTATTGACTGGTCATCTGTCATGTGTCAAGTTGCCATGAACCAGCAGAGGTACTGCAGTAGTCTGATCTGCACTGCCTGTTTCACTAAAGGAATTCTTCGCTAAAAATAAAATGTGAAATGCATTTCAGACTTCACAGTTGGTATTTCTTCTCTCAGTAAGGCCACATAGGTATAGGTGATAAACTTCTGAAGTTCCTTCTTTGTCAGTCACTTCTGTTTCATTCAGGAAGACCTTCTCTTCTGCTTTGAGAGGGCCACTGTGGAGCCACCTCATCCGTCCTCCCCTTCTAGCCAACATTTTAATGACTGTATGTAGTCACATGGAAATAAAAAGTATTTTTATATAGAAAAAAAATGAAAGGCATGGGACAAGGAGACTTGATTTCATTTTCCAATGGTGATAACTGAAATTGTAACTGTAAGGGCAGCAAATGGAGCACAAATGGAACCAACATATACACCTTGGGTGTATATTTAATTACAGTGGGAAATGAGTCTCTGACCTTCAGCTTTTCTTTTCTCTGTCTCTCAGGTACCTACTCCCAGATGACAACAAAACTACAAAACACAAGACTCCCATAATAAAGAAGAATGTGAACCCCCAGTGGAATCATACGTTTGCTTTCAGTGGCTTGAATTCACGGGATATACATAATGTCTGCTTAGAATTGACTGTGTGGGACAAGGAGTCACTTTCCAGTAATATTTTTCTGGGAGGAGTTCGTTTGAGTACTGGAAGTGGTAAGGTCCCATGTTGTTGATGATTGCTTTTCTTATTCTGCTCTCCTTTACCACCCTAAGTGATTCATATGTATGAGGTATAGAAATGTTATTGAGTGTATGGCAAGTATACAGAAGTTTTGGGAAACTGGAGGGGAAGAGGAGGCAACATGTCATCCATAGGTGACTTAGTTCTTTCTTTCGTTGAGTGAGAGACAAAAACGTGGAGCCCAGTTGCACTTCAAACTGGTGCTATCCAGAAGTAGCTCCCTACATAGGCAGTAGTGTAAACTGCTTGCCATCTTTCCATAGGCTGTTGGAGTGAATGAACAGCGATATTAAGCAACTGCTTGCTAATGGTGCCAAAATATGTAATGTTTTTGTAATTTCTAGGCGTAAGTAATGGCAAGGAGGTTGACTGGATGGACTCTCATGGAGAAGAGCAGCACCTCTGGCAGAAGATGATTGAAAGTCCTGGAACTTCTGTGGAGGGGATATTAATGTTGAGATCCAGCATGGGAAAACGTAGACTCTGAAAGACTCTCTACCACTGAGGGGTAGCACAAGTCCTTCTTATTTCAGTTGTGTTCAGCTCTTGTCACTTTGCCCATTTGAAAATGGGTAAGGGTTGTACTCTTTGCCTTGGATATTAAGGCTCTGTGTGAAATTTTAATGCATTCTGCACTTTCATGCACTCATTTTTAACCCAGACTTCTTGAACAGATTGTTTCTCCTGAAACCTGTGAGAATGTGACCTTCAACAGAGATTGGACTGGCTTTCTTTGTCCCTTCTGGTGACTGGTGGTGTACAGCTGATGAAAATTCCTGGCAGGGGACATGGAGCGAGCAAAGTGTCTAAGTATCCATTTAGGAAGTAAAGTGTGTTTTACATATCAACTTTTGGGTCACAGATGGCCTAGAAACAGGAGTGATTCAGTACATACAGATTCAAAGTGAATCTGCGCTTTGTTATTTGAAAGACAAGAAGCCATAATGTTCAGAATGCTAACATTTCTTTTTTAAGTTTGCTCGTTGGTCTGTGCACTGTGTGGGATGGCAGGCATGGGACCAAGTCGCTCACTAAGGCCAATTCACTGGCCAGCTGCACAATGGAAATAGTCAGCAGATGAAGGGGTATAAAGTGCCTGTGTTCAGGCATTCTCTTGGTTATTTAGTGCGCTGTGTAAGAGGTAGACTTGGCTCAGTGTGATCAAAGAGTCTCTAATGAAAATAAATCGTAACAAATGCTGAAGAATTTCCAGAGCAGCGTGGTATTACCACGTTCTTCATTTCAGTTGACAGCTCTATCTAAGATCTTTCAGTATCATCGAGTGGAAGGAATATAGCTACACGCATGTCCCACCTGATGAGTCAGTGAGGTGAGACACATTCTGGTTTGGGGCATAGCTAAGACCTTGGCTCAGCAGGGTGTGTAGTAAAGTGACAGGATTAATGCACGTTCCACGATGCTTTGCACAACTGTGGAATTTTTACAGAATGGGCTGAGATCCTGTTCAAGTGTGCCCATGCGTGTTACTTATTAAACAGAGCGGGATTTTTCTCCTCAACTGTCCTCCATAACTTAGCAGTAGATTTAATAAGAGTGAATTTTGGCTGATTCAGTCATTAATCTTACTAACCACAAGCATTTAAGAGCACTTTTGCCATTTGGTTTCCTGAAGTCATCTTTATACCTGCTTGGATCTGCCATGCTTTGGGGACTTGCAAGATTGTATGTGAAGAGATGCTGTTTTGTATCATCATGGGCTACCACAGCATTGCAAACAGTAGTAATAACATAATAAGATGAAATTATAATTTTTTTCAAGGTCAGAAGATGTCTGTTTGCGAGATTGGATAATAATATAACTGCACAGCTTGTAATTGCTGAGGGTGTGAAACAAAGGAGGACAAGTAAACTGAATGAACAACATTTCCTTTGAATCTCTCAGAATTGGAACATTGCTTCCTATTTGAACTATTTGAAATTAATCTGTAAGTACGCTTAATCCTTATGTATTTTCCCCAGATATCTTATTTTGGAAGCAGTATCATATTACTACTAAGGAAACAAATTCGAATGTTTGGAAACATAATCTTTACATAAAGTATCCAGGGGAAAAAAAAGGCTTTCAGAGGATATAACTTTCCCTGCAGGTCAAAACACCAGTATTCCAAGATTTCTGTGAAGAATAAAGGCCATAAAATCTAATTGGTGAGAGAGAAGGAAATGCTGTTCTTCACAGAGTAAAAGTTGCAGGAAATCTAGATTGAATGGAGAATGGATAGCTAAGTATAGGTTAGGTTTTTTCATCTGTAGCAGTCCTGGTGTTAGTCACCTAAGTGTTTTTTCTGAACTGAGTCCAAAACCTTAACGTTTACTGTCCAGTCCTTCCTGCTGCTCCGTCTTCCCACCTCACCACCCCCCCCAAAAAAATTATAATGGTTTTGAAGGGCTTGAAACTGCAGGGCAGCTTGCAAGCAGTCTTGAAAAATATTAATATTTTATTTAAGTTTGTTTTTATATATTTTTGTTAAAAATAGAATCTCAGTTTTAATCAAAAACAGTCTGTTTGATTATGTGTATTTTCTATTAAAATTCTGATGTGAATTTAAGCAGTCATTGGAAGTAATGCCTTTTCTCAGTTTGAGACCCCTAGTTTTCAGAAATTACTGAGTCATCTATAAAAATGGAGTTTGCATTTAAGAATCCCGTGTTGGGAATCAAATGTCAATAGTTGTTGAAGAAAACCAACTTCATTTTCCTTCTTCAGCTGCTCTTCATTTCCTTCTGCAGTCCCACTCAAACTGGGCAGTGAAGCAAGCTCAGTGCAGGTTTAGTATGCTTTTCATCTTACACTGCAGATGCTGTGAGCTGATAAAATAAAGCACAAATATCAAGCACACACGTTTTTATGATCTTCCTTTTATCATTATAGTCTTTCTTTCGAAATTAGATTTTTTTGTATCTGCATCCTCAAAGGGAAGTAAAACCTTACCTTCAGCACCAAAGCTACCTTCTATTTATTGCTCCACATGCCAGCTGATGTGGGAGCACGAGCTTGATTTTTCATTTGCTGGAAGTTGGCTTAAGAAGATAAATCTTGTTAAATCTAATGATTGTTCAGGATAAAATTCCAGGTAGGGTTAGTGAGGAACAGTGGGCAGTCTGGTGGGGTTGTTTTTGTTTCATTTTGGTGTCAGAACTCGGGAAATAGTGACACAAAAAATCTACCAAGTTGGACCTCAAAATTCAAATCTTTTTTTTTTTCTCACCAAATTGGAAAACCTAAAATAATTGGAAACTGAACTAAACCTTTTACTTAAAATGGAGTATAAGATGGAGTGTAAGCATTTATGTAATTTCGAAGGGTTTTTTCTAAGTAAGTGTTAGCATTGTATCTAAATCTAGTCTTGCTTTGAATGGAAGTCTATGTTTTACTACTTCAGCTTCTATCTACTTCCCTCCCATTTTTAGGGTTTGTGTTAGAGTATGAGATGAATAGACTCATCTGGAAAGCATCACCTGTCTCCTGTAGCTTTTGGGCAAAATTTTACTCTGGGCCTGCATCTGAAAACATAGGCCAGGCTATGAATAGTCTCTAGGTGTCAACTGCAGTTCAGTGTATGAAGGGAACAATTTCAAGTGGGAATTTAATTCAGCCAAGGCAGTGAGTGTTGTTGGCCATTGATAGGACTTGGAGAAGCACTGTGAAATTACCTCCTAGGTTAGCAGCGGTGATTCTGCATTATAGTAGCATACAGTGCTCATCATGCTCTGCCTCAGATGAGCCTTGGAGAGATGAGAGTCGTCAGTACAGACATTGGAGCAATTTGGATGTTCTGTGATGTTATCGACAGGTTTTTAGAAAGCATTTGATTTGTAGAAAATGTCACATTTAATTATCTCTGTTATGTCCTCGTTCTCTTCCTTTGCAGAAATGATTTATGGTTTGGAAAAAGCACGAAATGATTAACTGCAGATGTGATTTCTTGTTTCTGAGATATTGGAGCAAATAGCCTGTAACTGTGTGTCATCACGTACCCTGCTTTACTAGGCTGAGCAGAAATAGAGAAAGCCAGGAGCCAGGCTAAAGCCTTCTATGTATATAAATGTTTGTGATATTAAGGTGCATGGATGGCTTATTTAAGACCAATTTTTAGGAAACAGAGTCAGTTTTAACACTGATTCATAAGCTCTTATCTTGAGTAATCAGACACAGGAGAGCTGATGCATCACTACAGTGTTTTTTGCAGATGTGAAACATGATGCATTCTACTAGTGGTGTAACTACAGGGCTTTCATCGCTGTCTTTCCCCCCTTGATGCTTGATTCTGAGGGTTTGACCCATTAAGGCAAAATAAAAGTACAACTTGGGCTGTAAACTTCATGTGAAGACAGTAAATACATCCCTAGATAGTGTGGTTATTGCCAGTATCTATCAGGAAGAGCTGATGCTAAGGGCTATCCAAGCCCTGCCATCAGACTTGATTATCCAGACCTGTTCTCTGGATGTTTCTCTGCTCAACTTATTAGTTATGTGGGGACTTCAGGCTTCTAAAACTCAGTGATCTTGTTTGCAAGTTTAGATGCTAAAATCAGTTCAGATGGCCTCTCCTTCTCCATCATGTTACCATCTTCCTGTGCTAATCCAAGTGCCATTGCCTACCTTAAATGCCTTCTAGATAATACATTTTGACATTTCTTTCCCAGCTGGATGCTCGGCAGTTGGCTTACGGGAGAAGGCATTGTGATGGTGAGTATGCTTTTATCACAATGCATTAGACTAGAAACTTACTGTTCTCTGTCTCTTCCAATAGAGATTTTGCTAGGGTAGCCTAAAAGAAATCATGGAGGTTGGAAAAGACCTTCAAAGATCATCCAACCATTAGCCTAATCTGCTGAGTCCTATCACTAAACCATGCCCCTTTGTGCCACATTCGTGTCTTTTCAATACCTCCGGAGATAAGGAATAAGAATCTTGAAGTACTGTGTTTGATTTTTCTTTTCCTTCCAGGTTGGGCCCTGTGAGATACAAGTAGACAAAGTTATATTCTGCAAAATGTGAAATAAACTGCAACAGCAGAGCAGCCATTGAGCATCCACTGGTGCTAACTGCTAAGATGAGGTAACATGAGGGAGGCATAGAGGCTGGCATTGTTTTGACTTCACAAGGGGTATGCAAATTGGCCAACTTCAGGCACGTAAAGTTTGTGATTTGCTCTAGAGCCAATGAAAATAAAGTCCGAGTCTTGTTTCCATGACTGCCTAGTCTGCAGTTTCACACAGGTCCATAAGGATTATACCTGAATCTTTGCAGGATCTCCTCCCTCCATCCTTCCCTTCAGTTCAGCAGCCCCCACCAGGAAATTGTTCAAGATTTTGTCAGTTTGTCAAGCTATGACTCCACGTTCCACCTCAACATTAATTTCCAGTACCCAGAAGGAGGCAGTGTGCAGTAGTTAAGGAATAACTTACTGTCAGCTAGGTGAGGTAAAAACTGAAATTGCCCTTTCCTAACGTACAGTATTGATTTTCAACAATAACAGAAATAGGCATCTCTTGAGAGATGGCGTGTGCACTTTGTAAACTCTTCATTTTTTTCTTTTGATACAGTTTTTGAAGATGGTTATTATTTTCTTTGTGTAGAAATATGAACATTAGAGGACCTTAAGAGAAATGATGGTAAGAACGTGATTAAATCCAAAATTGGATGCGGACTTCTATTTGTAGAGATGTTTCTTACCTCACCTCAGTATGAGGCACTGAGAATCATGCTCGTAGAGCCTTACCACTACATCCTGTGAATTTCCCGCCTGGTGATTTCATGTTTGCAGATGCTGTTTGATAAGTGATAATGAGATAGTGTTAATTATACTGTGTATATTGACACTGGGAAGTGAATCTCAACTTTTATAGGTGTTCCTTAGGTTGCTTTTGAGACTCACCCTTGCTGCATCATGGCCTTTTATGTAGGATCGCTATTTCAACAACTCTACTCTGTGACAACAACCTACCTACAGCTTTGTACTACTGCTCTTGAGGGTTGCTGTAATAGCTGGGGTTTGCTTAAAGCCAAATGTAGTACTTCGATGCAGTGAATTGAGAATGCCACATATCCCTCTTGCCACCTTTGTTCTGCTTAAAAATCTGTTGCTCGCTGTTCGGTTTGGTTGTTCTGCTGGTTATGAACAGTAGTAGCAGTAAGTGGCATTGCGGTATGTTAAGTTCTGCCCAAGTTTAGATGAAGTGTTTTCTGCCCAGAACATTTCTGTACTGTGTTCTGTACGTTCAGTTTTGTGGACAGAAGTGGCTGGTAATGCATTTGCAGCAGATGTCATGAGTATCATTCTGTCTTTTAAAATTAAAATTATGGAACATGGCTGTGTCTCTGTCTCTTCTAAAACGCATTATAGTGAACTGTAAAAATGTGTTTTAGGGATACCCAGTTATCTCACTGAGGTAAACTCATTATTCACTGCCTATAAATGAGGTGATGATAGAGGTGGGACTACACTGATATGTCTTTCTCTGTTTTTGTCTGCAGTTCTACAGCTTACATATTTGTAATGCTCATTTTTGTTTCATACGCATTACACCAATTTTATATCTAAGAAATGAGGAAATGCACTGTTCTTTTCTCCTCTGCTAGGGGGTTATTTTATCTGCGCCTTAAAACTGTGCATTCAGTTCCGCCTCTCCATCTCCAGATCTCTTCCCTGACCCCTAGTCAACAAATCCAGGTATGTTAAAAATGCACCTTCTCTATAACTAATGGTCTGGATTTCTTAAGATGAAAGGCACAAAACCTCTTGGATTATTCTCTCCAACTCGTACTTGGAATTGAGTCATGCTCACTTCAACCTAACCTCTCAGTACTGAGGTCTCTTCACCTCTCTGAGTGTACCTGTTTCCCAGGCTTGTTACCTTGTACCCTTCGTTTTCATGATGTTATGCAGTCTGACTCAGGCTCTTAGGTAAGTATTGAGCTGTAACAAAACACCACACTGCAGTCATTCAGCATGGAGCTGCCAGGGTCAGGAGTACTGTCATCAGAGCTGTGAGGCTTTCCTAGAAGGGATGATCTGAACTTCAAGAAAGGGGACGTGCAACTTTTGTCTCTCCCCCTGCAGATGTAGGTGATTATGGGGTGTGTGATGGCAGGGATTGTTCTCATTAAGCATGTAGATTCTTGTGTAGGTTTGGGGGAAATTCAGGCCACGCAGAAAATTGTTTGGGGCTCCTGAGAAATCACAGTGGTCTTGTTGCAAAAGATGTCACGTAGTAGAAACAAGAACACTTTTCTGTTGTAAAATGATGGAAGCTTTTCGCTTGTTGAAATCACATTCAAAACCAAGACGTATCTCCAGACTGATGCAGATGCCTCCAAGTCCCTGGTTGGGTGTCCACAGTGATCTGTCAGTTCTGGAGCAGGAGAGGAAAGGAGACTCAATACTGCAGGTTGTGCTCCTTGGCTGTGCTGCCTCTAATCCTCCCCACCCACCCAATTTGTGCTTTTAACAGGATTTGCATTTTGACAGCAGTGGTTGGTAGGATTAGCAGCCATGCCAAGAAGAGCCATGATGGAAGTCAAAGGAAGAGTCCAGCCTGCACAATTGTGATGGAGGTAGGTAAGTTTTATGTGAAATGTTTTTTAATCATTTTTTTTCAACAGTGGAATGGAGCAGCAACAGATTGGAGCTGCAGAAATAGAACAATCAGACCCAGTAGACCCCTGTATTTATTTATTATTTGTTTGAAAAAAGTCATTGGAAATCGCTGATGTGCTTTTTGACTGAGTAAAAGGGCTGGTGAAATGACCTGTCCACCTGTGCATTCATGTTATGCATACAGATGTGCCAAAGCACCAGTGGCCATAGCAGTATGTACATAGATGCATCCTCGGGCTGGCTCTTTTGCAGGTGCTACTTAAGGCATGAAGTGATTTGGCATGCTGTGTCTTAGTGTCTGTAACCACCACTGTTCTTCAAAGGAGAAAGGAAACGGCTGTATCCATCAGCCGTATCCATCATATTGGTTCTTACCCGCCTTGCTCCTCTTATATTTGATCCAGGATGACTTTTTGGTTTGGGTAGGTTTAGAACAGAAATGCTGTTTATTTCTGTGATGTCACCCAAACAGTCCTTGCATCGTGGAAACACTTGGACAGCTCATTCAAAGGAAGGCTTCCTGCTCCTCCAAGTGCCCATCCTCACAAACTTGGCAGTACCACCTGCAGTGTGCATCTGAATCTTCTTTGCCTTTGGTATCAGCTCTGAGAGCGGTCTTTGCCTTGGCTGTGCCATACTTTCATGCCTGCTCTTGGGTGTTTGGTAAGGCTTCTCAGCATCTCAGAAGCAGCCCATCTTCTCCACTCACTTCAGTGTGCTCTTGCACTTCAATCTTTTGTTTTTTTTGCTAGCAACTGTCAAAATGAACACTGCTTTACAATTAAACAAGCAGTCATCTGAAAGAAAAAGGGCCATGCTCTGAATGAGCAGCACAGATACTCAGACGCTGTTCAGTCACGAGGGATTATCTGCTTGACACTTTAGGTGAGTGTCCAAAGCTGTAACCCATACTGTCTAGCATTTTTCACTCCTTTTGGGTTTGTATTCTTCATGCACAGTATGGATTCTTTGCAGAGGATGGGCAAGATTGTGGGTTTCAAAAAAACACTAGAAAACTGTATCTTTTTCTGTTGCCTCCTAACACATTTCATTAAGCAGTGATGATGATGATGATGATTGTTACTGTTAAGTGATGAGTTGCAAAGAGGAATTTTCACAGATCTGGAAATGATGAATCATCAATGAAGTTTCCCTGTGGAGAACATTTCACTGCCATCAGAGCAGCAGCCTGAGCCATCTCCGGGATGAAAAGAGAAAGAAACCTACTACTCCAACACACTGGACATGAAACACCAGGTAAAAGCATGTCTTTCTATCAAGCATATCGCCTTTAGTAATTATCACCCATTTTCTACGTTGCTCACTGTTCTGTTATCAAACTCTTCCCCACAATGACTCTCGTACACTTGCCATGAGTTATTTTCTTCTGGTACTGCTGGAAGCAGTTATTTGTGTCACCTTTGGCTTATGCTTTGTGTCTGGGATGGACCTTATTATAATGGACCTGACACAAGACACAGGTCTTACGGGAGTGGCTGAGGGAGCTGGGATTGTTCAGTCTGGACATCAGGAGGCTCAGGGGAGACCTTACTGCTCTCTACAAACACCTGAAAGGAGGCTGTGGTGAGGTGGGAGTTGGCCTTTTCTCTCAGGTGACAGTGATAGGATGAGAGATAATGGCCTCAAGTTGTGCCAGGAGAGCTTCTGGTTGGGTATTAGGGAGAATTTCTTCTCAGGAGGAGCAGAGAAACAGTGGCACAGGCTGCACAGGTAGGTGGTGGAGTCACCATCGCTGGAGGTGTTCAAGATCCTTGTGGATGTGGCACTGAGGGATATGGGCAGTGACAGCTGGATTAGACAGATGGTCTTAGAGCTCTTCTGCAGCCTTAATGATTGTGTTCTATTATAGTCTGTTGAAAGACACCGCAGGGTTTCTGTGCACTTGTAGCACAAGCATTTACCTCTCTATCAACAATTTAAAACAGAGGTTTTTAGAACCAACTTTTACAGTAATCACTACATGTTAAAGCTAAGAGGACTTTGAGAGCACTATTTCTTTGCAAAACAATATTTTATTAATAAAAGACTTATAAAACAGAAGAAAGAATTTTACACTGAATGAAAAATCCAAAATAAACCCCAGGAGACGTACCTCAGTTCTTTGATGTCTGTACAAGCAGTTCTACTGGGTAGTAATCCTACGTACACATTTCCTTAAAGATACTCTTTGAAAGTACAAAAAAGCATCATGCATACGCCCATGCAGAGCAGCTACACAGACATAATGATACACACAACAACTCTGTACATCAGTCATTAAAAAGCCATGCTTTCTGTAGCACCGAGGGAAGAATTATCTGGATAAAAAATTCACTAGCAAAATGCTAGCCCTGCAATTGTGAACTAAGGACATGATTGGCCAATTTCTGCTTGCAGTTTCATCTCTTCTTTTCTCAAGGGGAAATTGTCAATAAGTGCAAAGAGCTCAGCTGGTGTTGCTGGGAAAGGATAGCGTTCCTTGTCCATTCCATGCTTGTCCATCACCACAATGTTGAAATTATAATGGGGGATCCTCAGCAACAACCTATCCCAAGAGCAAAAGGAAACAAGACAAAGAAGTGCTACAGATACTGACTAAAAAAAAACCAACCCAAACCATTCTATAATTCTATGATATGATTCTGTGATGATGATGGAGCTAAAGAGTTACAGGTAGACAATTCTGTTTCTTTGCTGCCATGCATTACAAAACCATGATGAGAAAAAGCAGAACAAAATGACTTAAGTCAGTTCTCGTTGCTTTCTGCTAGTAACTAATTTACCTGCTGGTAACTCCAACATAGGAGATCAAAAGCCAGCACTAATCAGGGCAGAGCCCTTTCCTTCACAGTGGTAAAATGAGTCATTTAAGCTCTTCAAACATGCAGTCAATGTCACTGCTGTGGGGAAAGGCATCTGTGAAGGAATGAGGTCAGGACAGCAGGGGCTGTAGGGCACTGGATGGCAGTAAGGTTGTGAAACATAAAAACTGACCTTCTTGTGCAGGGGGGTTGGAGATTCATGATCCTTGAGGTCCCTTCCAACCCAGGCCTTTCTGTGATTCCACTAGTCTATAGTCTTGTGCTGTTCAGCACTCTAGCTGGTGTCGCAGTTACAGAGCTTGGCTATTGTTTTGAAACTAATATCATTTTTAGAGCTAAGTTGTGGTGATAGGGCAGATAAGGACTGTGGTTTCTTAAGGAAAATGCTCACCCTCTGCAAATGCTAATCCTTCTGAGTTTGGCAAAGTCTTAACCAGGGTAGTTGTGACTGGTTATTTTACTGAGTGCTAATGCTGGACAGCATCTGTATTCAAGGTTCTTAAGGGTGTGTTTCGTTTATACCTGGACTGGAATGCTATCTTACGCTCTGGTCGCAGCAGAGTCTAGGAAAAAGAAAATCAAACTGAACACTAACTTCCACCAAGTGGAGGGCAGGTTGTAAAGTGTGTCAATTTCTGAAATTGAAGGTTGAGGCCGGCAGCACAAGGAGGCAGGAACAGGGCTGTTACCAGAGCTTATTTTGTACAGAGCCACAAGAAAACGTCTTCAAGGTTAATCTAAATATTATATAAGTGGTTATTTATTTTTTTATTTTATATTAAAAAGAAAAAAAGCTGGCTTTCTTTTATGGGGAAAAATACTTTTTTTTTTTTTTTTTTCCCAATCCAAAAAACCTCTCAGACTTGTCAGAAGGCTGAGAAAAGAAGATTTTTTTTCTTGTCCCCAATTAGAACTCACACCATTTTCTCAGGTATCTCACAGAAGATGCTGCCTAAAATGCTCCTGGACTTCTTTCCTTAAATTACTACCAGTTACCCTTCCAAATAGGCCTTCACTTTTGGCTCTTGGAGTCTTCCTATCCCTAGGCAGCGCTGACACTTGAAATCTCCCTTTCAAGTGAGAAACAACTCCCTGCCAGTTCAAAACCAAGTCAAAACAGTTCAGACACCTCAGTAAAATTGATGAATGTCTGTGAGGCTGAGATTGCTTGCCCTTTGAAATGCTGTCCATATCATACTTGCACATGGGACTTCAAAGAGCACCCACTGCTTACCTGGTGATGCTGCCTGGGGCTGTCCTTGCCAAGTGACTGCAGGCAGCTGGGACTGCATCAGACTAATTCCAGCACAATACAAATGTGTTTGTAATAAGTGTTTCCAGTGACAGTACCCAAAAACATACAGGCATAACATCCCTCCATCCCTGGAGGCGCTCAAGGCCAGGTTGGATGGGGTCCTGGACAGCCTGAGCTGGTGGGGGGCAGCAGTGCCCAAAGCAGGGGGTGAGGCTGGGTGGGCTTTAACGTCCCTTCCGACACAAACCATTCTGTGATTCTATGATAAAGGGATACACAGAGAGCTCACCTGCATTACCATCATTCATGGAGCAAAGAAGCAAGGAAGACACAGCACTTGAGTGAGCTGCTCCGTAGCCCATTAAATATCAAACACGCTCTCAATTTCCTAAATCCCATATGCCCAGGAATTTTCAGTAGCTCTTGCAAGTTAGTAGAGAATAAACACTGAAGCTTATTCATGAATATCTACCTACCTTCCAGTGTCTAGCTCAGTACAGTAAAATGCCTATTTAGATAATAAAATGCAGGAATTAAAAAACAGTATATTATCTATGCTATAGCCCACATAACAGCAGACAAACCTTACTTTACCTGAGTTGCAGTGCAAGTGAAGGGGGCAGCAGCTTTACACCTATTCTTCCTATCTGTGCTGGGAAGATACCAACCAACTCAACAACAGTAACGTGTCGGAGGTCTAAGCCACACTGTGCTGGCTGGAAGAGTTGAAAGAAGAAAGAGATGAGATAGGTTAGCCATCAGAGAGAATGCAGTTGGTTGTTTGCAGTGTGCAGTGAGCGTTCACATAGAATCTTAACTTCTCAAGTTAGTGAGGTGGTTTAAGCTGAACTGAGTCCAGGGGCTATTTAGATGAAGGATTCTAAGAACACCACTGCACAGAGACCACCTAGGAGAAATGTAAACTTGTGCTGTAATGACATTAAAGGATGCCAGTTTGTTAAGTATTGTGCCAGTACTCTAATGTGGCAAGTGAAGCAACGTATGTTAAATGGAAGAAAACTCAACAAAGTTTTGGGTTTTCTTTTTAGTATGCCAACTTGTTTTTCCAAACAATGGAAGAATAATACTGCCATTAAAATTAGTATTTTAAACTACATCATTTCAATCAAAATAGTTTATTTTCTTGCCCAGGTAATCTGTCAGGGGGAGGGGGGTGGAGAAGCTTTTGTTTTGTTTTTAATACAACTTACTTGTAGCCTGCAGTTAGAAATGTTATCACATTCCTATCCCAATGACTGTTCATTCTGACTTTTGTTCCAGTTGTGGGAACAGAAACAAAGCATTTGCCGCTATGAAAGAATACGGAAATGGCTGCTCTCCCTGAGGACACAGGGACTCCTTAATGTAGCAAAAACCCAAGGAGAAATATTTATAGAAATACTGTAGAAATATTTCTATAAGAAAAACAATCATCAGATTTTTTTTTTCTTTTTTGTTACAAAATACCACAGTGGTATCTCCAGCATTCTGGATGATTTCTATCTATGTACAATACAATCCAGAATAGAGTTGAACTGGAAAACAGGGATATGTTTAAATTCAGGCACACATAAAAAGGATTAATCCAGAACCACTATCACTTCTGTGAGATCTTCTACTGTCCAGAACATAATAGCTGAAGTTTGTTGGTTTATAGCAACAGCAGAGCTTATCCTATCACGTGTCTAAATAAAAAAACATAGCTACAACCCCCTGTAACCCACTGTGGACTGTGTTTTACCTGCAGCATTCCCAACTGCATCCTGTAGAAGAAGTTGGCTGCAGTAGGAGTTGAAATAATTAACAGTCTCCGCTTCTCATAAAACTGATCCAGAAGTGCAGCTGCAGTCCTCACATTCACATTAATATTCATGGCTAGAATTAAATTTAAAAGAAAAAGTTATAGAGAATACTATAAACAGATCTATTTCTAAAAGGATGAACAAGTGTCAGATACCAGAAACTCAGCAAGAAGAGAATAATAAAGAAGAAAAGGCTGAAACAGCGGCCTTGTTGAAGCCAACTATTTTATCTTAAACTGTAATCTGGCTTACAAAATGGTTTGGCTGCAGTATGTGAAATTTCGTATAAAGATCTGGGCTGAAACATACTATCAGTTGCAAGGCACCATCATTATCCCAGGAGTAGAACAGCCAAATGTGGCACATGCTTCATATCTAAGGGTGAATTGGCAGGGAAAATAAAGATGTTTTTTATCTGAGGGGTATTAAAGTGTGTAGCTGTATTTGACCCCAAGCCTTTTCCCCAGTTCTCACTTCTGTGAGAACCGTCGTAGCCCTTCTAGTAAAGCAGTGAAATACTCACTTACGTGCACAGGTTGGCTCCACTCCTGACCACCCCGAATTGTACTGGCACACTCTAGCTGGGCTGCCTTGCAGTTCATAACCTCCAATGCACGAAAATTCACACGTAGCACCATAGTTATTTCCATCACCTGAACACTTGATGTAGCCATTATCTGGAACGTTTAACTTCACACAGCGCCTGACTTTAAGAAAGACAAGACATGGAGGGAAAAAAAAAAAAAAAGGCAGGGAATGAATCACAGCCAACAGAATACCAATATGGAAGATGTTTTTTCTTTTTGCTGTCTCTATTATTAAGGTCAGGTATGTAAAAAAACCAACCAAATAAAAGCTCTTCTTAGTCGCACATGTAAACGAAAAGGATGCAGATATTGAGGTGTGTGTATGTCACTGTGGTATATGGTAACAAATGGTCATAGGACACAAAGAGATCTCATCGTGTCCACAGATTCAACTGCACATTTCGAGACCTGGACTTGTGAAAAGGCAACTCTTCTTGACACATGGGGGGCACAGCTGAAAAACTCCTTCAGCCACTTGATTCAGCAGCTGACATCCTCAACAGTATGGAGGAGGGTGGATCACTAGAGCCTCTCCTTGACTTGCAGCATGACAGCTGTGGATCTGGCCATCAGGGACTCAAGGAAGATGGTACACTCAGTTGCATAGTCAATATAAACTTTAAATACATGTATGTGTGCATATGCACAGACAAACACAGAGATAGGGACATTTCTAAAACTGCCTACTAAGCCAGGTGCACATCAGTAACTGTATTTGTAGTGTGAAAGATCATTCTTACCTCTGACTTTAACAAGGAATTTGCAAGTGCCCTTATTTTCAGCTCTGTCATACACAGTGTACTGGATTTTGTGGTCGCCTTCTGGAAAATGTGACCCTGGTGGCAGGCCTTTCAAAATAACACTAAAACAGGAGATAAAACGGGACAGGCATTCATAAATTCACTGGTATTTTCCTATTTCAAACACTGTAAAAGCCTAAAGACAGAAGTCTGGGGCATACTGAGCTTGTCTGGCCATTCTACATGGCTGAATAATGAGAGTAAGCACAGGAAGAAGCTGCATAGCAGGGACCAGATCAGTCATACATGCTGCCACCAGCCCCATTCTTTAATGAAAAGACAGAATGGAAGCAGAGCAGTCAGGGCCTGCTTGCTTCTTGTAAGACAATTCATAGTGTAGCTGAGCATAATGTAACGTCCAAAAGAACTTAACTTAAGCTTCCATTTCTTTATACAGAATGGCTCATCCTATTTCTTTTCTTCCATGAGTAATCTCCAGCCAAGACTGCAGCCACTCATCTGACAAGTCTGCATGGGATATTTCCCACAGACATCTATGAATTTCTACCTACTCTGTCAAAATCCCATCAGCGGTGTCCCTTCCCTCCGGGGTATCCCAGAACACTCTGGCCGTCAACTTGTTGGGCTCCGCAATTTTCTCCTTCACACTTGGACACTGGATTCTCGGAGGTTCTGTATCTGTTGAAATAAAACTCAGAGAAATGGGCACTTTTGCATCTGTTAGAGCTGCTCGTTTTCTTCATTTTCTTCAGTCACCATCCTACTGACAGAGTAACCTTAGGCCATGTTCAGCTGGCCTCTTCAACACCAGAGCTGACCCAACCAATGCAAGTGAAGCCTGTGCTTCTCACCTTTTTGGAACAAGAGCAATAGATGACAATGATCCCCATT
>PPHD01000199.1:13913-30732 GCA_002909625.1 Bambusicola thoracicus | reverse complement strand
CCCCCCCCCCCCCCCCAAAAAAAAGCCTAATGAAAACTTTAGTTTTATGTAAATTTATTTGAATAGTGACAAACTAAAAGTTCATTTAGCCTTGAACTGTAAGGAGGGGTGCTTAAGACTGTACCCACAGAGCCTGCACCTTCTATTCATCTGCTCTGCCTCTTCTTGTGCATCTATGCAGAGGCTACTGTGATTAAGTACCTTCATTAAGCACTGAACAAAGATCTGCTTCTGTGTGTTAACTTTGCGTGTTACCATCAACTTGTTGGTTATTTTTCCTGCAGCATTGGCAAAAAGAGAAATAACACCAAACTGACAAAATTGTCATTTCTATAGAGAATTACTGCTGCATTTTATCAAGTAATTCTTATAATAATACCTTACAGGTAATAAATGAATAACAAAGCAGATCAAGTACATTTTGAAAGCTTGATTAAGTGGTACCAGAACACTGTGACTATTATTAAGGAGTACAAGAACAGTGGTGATGATAAAGAATCCTGACGCTGGATAAAGGTGACACATAACTGCTTGCCTTTCTTTGCTATTACTACCATATCAGCAAACCAAGTCCAAACACCATAAAAATTATTGAAACATCCACCTCTAATTACTTAATTACTTGTTTTTTTGGTCACCTCTTGAGTTATGCCCAAAATAAGGGCTAAATACATGAAGTCACACTTAAAAACAAGCAACAAGACAGCACTGCTCTTTACCTGCAAGTAGATGACAATCCCTAAAACACTGCTCAAATTTAAAGGGTGGCAGGCCTTGATTTCTCATTTGCACGACAAACACAAAGCAAAACCTGTCTCTTTCAATTAAAAAAGAAATGAGAAAAGGTTTGGGTCTTTATAAAGCAACAAATACATAAAAATAACACTACAGACCTTCATAGAAAACGCTGTGTGTTGCTTTAGTACATCAGTTTAACGAGGGCCCTGCTATACTCCCTTCAAGCTTTAACAGTATTTCAGAAACTTGACAATCTCCAAAGCTGGCTTCTATTTTTATTTTTGTAAGAAAGGAGTATTCCTTCAACCCTGAATGCTTTGTGAGACACTTCATGGCAGCCCTGCCCTCCTCTACAGAACTGCATTGCTCTCAGGAACGCACTGCCAAATTAAGATGAAGACTAACCAGATCTCACCAAGTCCACTTCTGTGCCTGGTGAGTTTGCTGTGGCTACAGCTCAACACTATGGTATTGACAGAATAAATTAAATAAATATAGGGATAGAACAAAAGTCAGAATGGCATTTAAGACCCAATGCTTTAAGCACTTCATTCATTCAAAAGCTCATTCCATTATTTAGCACAGAGCTGGCATAAACCAGCTCAGACTTCCACATCATAAAGACAAACAACACAGTTACTGCAGGAACAAAACCACCAGGCAGCACCCTTTGGAGGAAGCTGTAAGACCGCTGACTGCGGGGGAGGGTTCAGCAGAGGGGAAAAGAGACCCTGGAAGCTGTGAATTGTCACATTCTCTCTTGTAGCAAGTATTTCTGGGCAGGGTTGGAGGCAGGATGCTTTCTTTGCAGGGCACTCTGACCTCATATAGTTCTTCTTAACGCTTTTACTGCTGTGTCACTGCTGAAAGAACAATGACACTTCAAACTGATTAATTTAAGCTGTCTGGCAGGGCTGTGTATTTAATGGATGAGTCTCGCCAGAAAGGTTTACATCTTAGGCAGGGAAACTGAATTTCCACAATAAATAAATAAATAAATAAATAAATAAATAATTGGAGCCATTCAGCCACTACTCTTCCTATGGTCTTCTCAATTGTTGCTTTTCTTGGCTTCCCAGCAACGACTGGTATGCTGCCCTATGCTCAAGAAGTGGTGTTGCAGAAATCATGGAATATCCAATGTTGGAAGGGATCCATTGGCACCATCGAGTCCAACTCCTGGCTCCACATAGGACCACCCAAAAATCAGAGTTGTCCAGAGCTTTCTTGAACTCCGGCAGCTTGGGGCCATGGCCACTTTAGTCAGAAGGTTAGCAGAGGAGTATTCAATTTCAAAGCTGCCTTTTGAACTTTGCTGAGAAAAATGCTAGGTTTTCAAACAGCCTTTACATTTATTCTCTGTTATGTACTAATGGGAATGGCCATATTAGCAATACCAACAACAAAATGCAAAGACCCTGTTGACTGCATTTCTCATAGTCTGCTATTTGCTTGTGAGCAGGGGATGATGAGTGGACTTAGCAGGACAGAAAGAGAAGGGATGGTATTGAGTGGCCAGCGCTCATTCAGGAGTCTGCTGTTGCATACAAACCCTGTTATTAGTGCTTGATGGCTGGACGCTAATTCAAAACATATTATTGTGTGTCAAGAACACAGAGAGATGAAGAGACTGGAAATCGTGAAAGGGCAAATGAAAAACACTGTTCTGCCCTCCACGAGGCACTGCTCTGTATTTCAAAACATCCATTATCACTGCCTGTATAATTAATGACTCAGAGTGCAAAGCTTGTTTCAGACATCAGTAGTTGAAAGCTGTTAGTTAGCCACCTATCAGTGCAATCTTCCTAGGATGTGAAAAGAATGACTTGGCATGGTGACAGCCATTTACCACAAACTCTGCTATAAAAGCAGCAGGAAATGAAGCTTTCATTGAAGGATTAAAAAAAAAGAGAAGAAAAAAGTGACATTTTTCACTCTTCTAGAGGAAAATCCCTATTTCAGTCTATGTTGCAGTGAATTAAAGACGTAATGGAAAAAACGTTCAAGTGAATATTGGCATTTTTAGCTAACTGACAGCTGAACCAGCTATACTTTGGGCTTTTTCCTTCAGTTCAGCATCATGAAGAACATCATCCTTCTTATAGGAAGGGAGAGGTGATAAGCTGCTTTGTTAGAAGTTAATATCCACTGTCTGTAAGGGCTCCCATAAGCAACTGCTGCAACACACCTAATTTTCTTGAAGAAAAACAGTATCTCTTTTTCCTCCTTTTAATGAAAAAGATACTGCAGGCAATGATACTTGCCTGATCCTACATTGATCTTCTATATTGCTGGGAACTCCAAGTAGTTTTGTGCAAATTTGCTCAGCAGTGCAATTACAGTATTAAAGCTTAGAGGAAAGCCCCCCTGTGTTTTCAACAGTTATAAATTCAGCTGTGTGGTAATTCTGCCACACTTGATGCCAATAGCTACACAGTGTCCCCAGACCTCTTTGTCACCCAGAGATGTGACCTTCACACGTAATCACAGGCATGGGCTGGTAACATCCCTTCTGAATCACAGAACTGTAGAGCATCCTGAGTTTGAAAGGACCCACAAGGTCTTTTCACATGAGGAACAGCATCTGTTCAGCTGGTTCTCTTCTGGCCCAATTCACTAACAGCTTTTCTGCACCAATGAACCGCGCTACGGTATGTGTGTTAATCACACTGCATTATGCTGTTAAGGTCACATCTGGTCACAGAGAATTCATATCTTAGCTGTCAAGAGGTTGAAAGAGAATCTTATTAAACATCTTTCTAACTGCTTAACTCACTATGTATGTGCAAAAACAGTGTGCACACAAGGTCTGAAGGGGTCTTCTCCACACCATGTGGTATCACCAACACTTAAATAATGCTGTTTCTTGGTTAATTTGGACTTGAAATCATATCCTATGCAATAACCAACCTGCATTTTTGGAATAAAAAAGAAGTGGAAGTGCAACCCTAAGCTTCTCTTATTTTGCCTAAGATAAAAACTTGCTTACTTTCTACAATGCAAGTCAGCATCTTCAGCAATAAGCACGCTGATGCCAAAAACAGATGAGGCTCTGAAAGAGCCAGGAAATACAGAAAACATTTAATGATTCCCAAACTTAAAAGGATTTGTTTTTCTTCCTCCACCCACACCACAGAGAAGGACATGGCTCATTTCTGTAAACAAAAACGACACCACAAACAGGCTGGACCTAAGCAGCAGGATTATTCATACATTTGTACAAGTAACAGGAAAACTAAAAAAATTCTTCAAATTTAAAGCCACGGTGGAGAGACTCCAAACCTATTTACTAACCTAGAGTAAGCAACAGGCACTCTGAGGAAAACCAAGATACCATACACAAGAAAACACTGAGCACAGACATCCTGCCACCCACAAGCTCAGATTACTGGTAGCCAAACAGTGCTTTGCTTTGTGGGTGGCTGCTGAACCTTCCCAGAAAGAACAGCAGCTGAGACTTCACTACCTGCATGCCAAATCTTGTCAGTAGGAAGAAAAGTTAACTCTCTATATTTGTTTCTGTCCTGACTGATTTATGGATATAAAATCAATTTTACCAGCTGAGGTTCCCAGAATACTGGTGACTACTTGGTGGAAATTGCTGGCGAAACTCATGTGAACTACGTGGAAACTAAGACTAGCTCACTGTAGTCATGATCATGATGACTACAATCCATCCATATTCTCTGGGTACAGCTGGAAGACTGTGATACCAAGAAACAAAAGCAAGAGGGAATGTCAGAAAGAAGGGTCAGGGTCCAACCTGTCCAGGGAACTATCACAATGCAGACAGAGCATCCTACTTTGAGGTGCTGGCACAGCTGCCCAGAGAAGCTGTGGTGCCCCATCCCTGGAGGCGCTCAAGGCCAAGTTGGATGGGGCCCTGGGCAGCCTGAGCTGGTGGAGGGCAGCCCTGCCCACGGCAGGGGTTGGGGCTGGCTGGGCTTTGAGGTCCCTCCAACACAAACCATTCTGCAATTCTACTTACCCACGCAGGAAGCTGGCCGGCCACTCCAAGCTTTGTTGTCCATGCATGTCACTATGCGGTCGCCTTTCAGCTGGTATCCTGGTGAGCAGTAGTACTCGCACCTGGAGCCAAAGTAGGCACCATCCAAGCACTTGAAGCCCCCATTGGTTGGCATGGAGAGTGTGGGGCAGCGCTTCTCTGAAACAGAGAAGAGAGAATTCTGAAAACCTGTTAATACTCCCTTAGAATAATGTCCCAGAGGAATTGCAGAGACATAAAGGCACAGCTACGAAGCAAATTCCCACATGAGGTTTTTGCACTTTTCTTATTTAACTTATTTATCATCTTTCAGATTTAATTTTACACATGCATTAGCCCAATACAGTATTTATATGAGAGAGAGGTAGCACGTACGTGCCTTATGTTTTACTGCAAGATGTTTTACTGCAAGAGCCCACTTAAGCACCTGATAAAAATTACATCAGCTTACAAAATCCACAACGGACAATTTTCTAAAGAAGTTTTAAGGCTCTTTTCATAAAACCCTTCCAACAAATAAAAATCCCACGCTTATAAAGTGCTGTCCTCTTTGTCCTCCACTTCACTTGCAATACTTATCACACCGTGTACCACTGTGCAAGACCTTCAGGTGACAAGCCAGTCTACAAAGCCCAGCATACTGCCCAGGAGTAAAATAAAATAACCACCAAAGATGACTGTTTCATCTTGTTAGTGCTCAGGACTCACAGGTTTGAGCTACACCGAGTACAAAGATGAGCAGAGCTCAGTGCCTGCTGCATTTGCGCTACTTACGTTTGCACAGCACTTTCCCAGACCAGCGTTTGCTCGACTGACAGATGAGCTGCTGAGGGCCATGCAGTTCATAGCCTTTTTGACAACGAATATCACATCTTGTTCCCAGTACGTTCTTGTAATATTCCCCTTGAGGTGTCCTGCAGTTTGCATAACCATGTTTCACCTTAATGGGAGAGCACCATGGTGTTTCTAGCACAGAGAACAACAAAAGTAAATGTACACAGAACTTCACAAAACGTAAAAGGTCAGCCACAAATGTAAAAGCGTCTTCTTCATACAATGTCACAGAGAAGAAACAGAAAAAAAAATGCATCATTTAAAAAGTCACTGAGCCTCAAAAGTGGCTCAAAAATTGCAGAGACATAACAGCACAGCAAGGGGCACTCAGTACTTACACATGTGCAGGTCAGGTCTTCAATGACCGGTGGCTCTTTTTTATTACAAACGTTAAAGATCACAGCCAATAGATTGGGGCAGGAGGCGTTGGGGTTTTTTTTTTTTGTCCATGGAATAAGTGTGCCACCATGTGGACACCTTGATGACAGCCAGATATTTCTCCCCTCTTGTTTTTAAACTGTGAAATCTAATGTGGTGACATAAGTTTGCATTGGTGACTGACTTGGTCTGGCTGTAGCTGTAACCTCTGCAGTATGTAGCTCTCCTGCTGCCCACTGAAACAGTGATTTGTGCAGTAGAGAACAATGCCTTGGATGAACTCTGCAATAGTCCAACCTCTACAACCTTTAGAAAGGATGTCACCTCCCTAAATTGCATTATCAGTAAATCAAGCCTGTACGTATACTCCTCACACCAGATCAAGCATTCCGGGTTTAAGTTTGGCTCCGGTTTTGCAATATTAATTTCCAAGTTAGCACTCGGGGTTAAAGCTAGATTGAAAAGCATGCTACACCTTTTCAACCCTCAGTGGTTCTCTGGTGCCACATGGAAACATTCACATACTCATTGGATCAGTAACATAAAATAGCCTTCTAGCAGCAAAGCTGGGCAGAATCACTGCCATGATTAAACCTGAAGGCAAGCGTCCAATCTAGCAGATTAACTGAAGAGCTCTCAAGAAAGATCTAAACATATTCTGCTCTTTTTGGCAGTAATGTTCAATGTCCAACTGCAAAGCGTGCATTCGGGCACAATGCATGTACTGGCCAGCACTAAAACCTGTACCTCTTTCCTGTTGAATCCTTCAGAGAGTGTCAGTGCTCATTTATGATCATACACATAGCACACGTGCATTAAAAAAAAGGAACGCTCTTCACCTCAAAGATAGGGGAAGGACCACCTTTCCCTAAAAGCAAGGAAACACTGCTCTGAGTACATGAATTGCCTTCTCGCTGCTCCTGGATGCAGGACAGCGGCATGGATGCATCTGCCAAATGAGAGGAAAGATGGAGTTGTGCTGGGACTTGGTGGCTAATGCTTCTGCCAAAGCTGTGGGAAAAAGGGAAACACAAATGCAGATTAAACTGTATTTTTAGTCGTTGGTCACAACTTCAGAACAGTCATGGTGTGTGGAGGATTTATCCCCATACTGGGATACTGATCGGTGCAGTATCGAATGAAGACTTCCCCTTCACAGGCCAAGATTCGGAACCTTTGTCGAGCTTTGACAGCAGCACAGATGAAGAAAGCACTGAGTTTTGTGCTCTGGGCAACTTTTCAGTCGGAGTTTCTGACCCAAGCAGTGACTAAGCCTCCTGCTTCTCAGCTCCAAGACTTGAAAAGGACAGACCCAGAGGGATGGAGGGACCGTAAGGCAAAATAGCTGACAGCTCCTGAAATCCTGTGTGACATGCAGTGGCAGATGCAACGTGTCAGGACCTACAGAAGTCTACAAGAGATGCAACAACTCAAAAAAAAGAAGAAAATCCAGAGGAAGAGTTTAAGCCTCCATCCTCACCAGTTCACAGCAAACACTTAAAAATAACTTCTGGAAAAAAGAGAGCACTCTGGCAGATGTTCACTTCTAGCTCTTCATTCTCATAGTGGTTAGGTACATGTTCTACACAATTGGGATCAGCTTCAAATACAAAAACCAATAGAGCCTGTTACAGTTTATATTCAGTGTAAAGCGTCTCCAGGCCTTATTTATACTTTCCCAATTGAAATTGGACTTTCCACCTACATTTTGCTGTGTCAGCACTGGAGAAACAGAAAGAGCACTTTGAGGACGGACATCACAGACTCATTATCAGACTATTGCCCTGCTCAACAGAGTGTTGAAGGGACACAGCTTGGGGATTGCTTTCACCCCAGTCAGCTAAGCAATTTGGGGCAAATCATAATATTTATGCCTAAGGTTTCCTATGGATATCAAGTGTCAATGAGCATGACTGATTTCCTTCATAAGATGTAAAATTTGCACTGCTATCAGGTGGGCAATCAGAAAAGCAAAGCAGCTGCTTTGGGTATTGCAAACAGCCCGAGCTTTTCTTAGAAACATTGTGGCTGTAAGTAGACAGCTGTCTGTATATTTAGAAAAAAAAAAAGAAGAAGAAGAAATGGCTAGCAGCTGACAAATGCAGTTTACTGCACAAAATGAAAACTGAAAAACAACACCAACAAAAAACTTAATGTAGCTTTGTGGCATCTATCGCGGTCTACAGAAACAAAGCAAGGCTCCTAGGGAGAGGGAGCACATCTTTCATCGGACCAAGCAGTACTGTTAGAAATAAAAACAAAAGCAGACCTGCTTTTGGATGCAGATATCTTGAAGAGCTTAGAGGGAACATCTCTTTGATCTAAAATATTATTATTCTTACCCCAGAACTGAAAGCGATTAGAAGAAAGTCAGTGAGGCAGGAGAAGGGGGCAAGGATCTGGGTTTGGAACAACTGATGTTGCTGAATCAAACCCAACAAACTTGAAAAGCTTTTGTGCCTGAATGCACATCAAACGATACAATCCAAATTTTACATCAAAGCCTGTTTATTTTTAAGCGTAGGCACATACTGTTTTTCAAAGACTAAGCAGCTACATGTAGTATCTAAGGAATATTAGGACTGAATAGGGCCTGGAAAGGTCACCCATCTCCCCCTTGAGACAAGACCAGCCCTGTTTCTGAAGACTTCAGCATTAGGAGAAGCTACAGGTCTCTCAGGCATCTCTTCAGGACTTTCACTGGTGCCCTGTGCAAGCTAATGAAATTAGTGTTTTTAGATACCAGTCCTGATACAGTGTTTTTACGCTTAGTAGACAGCTTGCACCCCTCCTCAGCAATAAGATCCAAGCACGGAAAAAGGTTGGGTAGAGAATGGCTTGAGAGCAGCCCTAAGGAGAAAAAATTGGAGGTATTGGTTGATGAAAGACTCAACATGAGCTGACA
This sequence comes from Bambusicola thoracicus, assembly GCA_002909625.1. NCBI lineage: Eukaryota > Metazoa > Chordata > Aves > Galliformes > Phasianidae > Bambusicola > Bambusicola thoracicus. The sequence continues at coordinate 21,871 of PPHD01000199.1, read as the reverse complement.
ATGGGCACCTGCTGCACAGAAGGCCAACCACGTCCTGGGTTGCATCAAGAGAAGCATGACCAGCAGGTTGAGGGAGGTGATTCTGTCCTCTACTCTGCTCTCACGAGACCCCACCTGGAGCACTGCATCTAGGTTCAGTGTTCCGGGGCTTCCAACACAAGAAGGACATGGAGTTGTTGGAGCAGGTTCAGAGGAAGGCCATGAAGATGATCTGAGGGCCGGAGCACCTCACCTATGAGGACAGGCTGGGAGAGTTGTGGCTCTACAGCCTGGAGAAGAGAAGGCTCCAAGAAGACCTCATAGCAGCCTTCTTGTACCTGAAGGGGGCCTAGAGGAAAGCTGGGGAGGCACTTTTAAGAAGGGCAGGCAGCGACAGAACGAGGAGAAATGGCTTCAGTCTGGAAGAGAGCAGATATTAGATAGTAGATATTAAGAAGACACTTTTTACTCTGAAGGTGGTGAGACACTGGAACAGGTTGCCCAGTGAGGGTGTGGATGCCCCAGACCTGGAGGCGTTCAAGGCCACGTTGGATGGGGTTTTGAGCAATCTGTTCTAGTGGCAGCTTGTCCCTGCCTATAGCAGGGGGGTTGGAACTAGATGATCTTAAAGGTCCCTTTGAACCCAAAGCCTTCTATGATTCTATGACTAAAATACCCTGCCTTATTATTTAGTAGTAAAATATTTCAAAGACTCAATTGTGTTTGAAGCCACCAAAAACAGGCAGCAAGCAGAAATGGCTGAAATCACAGTGTTACCTCTAAAGCTGGGGCTATGGTTTCATCGTCATAGGATTTGAGAAAAAAATGTAAAGGAGGATCTCAAGAGCAGTTGGCATTAGGGCACTGATGAACATAGGAACTGCTGTACTCAAGAAGGTTTTCCTCGTAAAATATGATCCAAGGCAGCCCTGCCAAGTGGTAGGAATGAAAGCATTTTCTAGAGCATCATTTCCCTCAGCCTCTTGGTGCCGTTTAAACACCAGTCTGTTTTCCTTCATAATCTGCATGCAAAATGCCCTGTTGCACAGGAGGGTACCCCAGCCAGCACTGTGGAAGGTTCATCAGGGAAGGAGGGAAAAACTCTGTGAAAACATTGCAGACACGGAAAGTCTCAGCAATGTCTCTCTCTGAAAAGCTGAGCAAGCTGAAAAACATCCAGATGAAGACAAAGGGGTTTGGTAAGAGGGCAGTTCCTCCCCATAAGCAGCAATGTTTTGTTTGCATATGAAAATAAGGAGGAATCTGTGTGCTTGCTCACGCTGCTCAGTGTGTATGAGGGCAAAGAAAAAAACACAGCACTGCTTACATATGTTAACATAAACTAAGCAAATTTAGCTACTTGTTACTGGGAAGTTTTACCAACCAAGCAACAGGCCATAACCAAAATGCTGAACTGCACATGTGAAGAGCAGCTCAGAAGATGTCTCCTTAGCCCGTTTCTCCCCAGCTTTGTCCTTCTCCACCCCCTTTCCCCCCCACTAACAAATAAGTATGCTAATGAAGAGTGAGCCTTTTCTGCTCCACTCTTTATACTCTTAGGTTCACATTGTCTGATCCTCAACATTTGGCAGTGGAGTTTCCAAGCTCAGGATGGTTTTTAGTGTCTGTGTGAATGAGTCATTCTGTTTCACTTAGCCTCGTGACATTTTGGCTGACATTAATATAATCCATGTTGGATCACCATATAAAAGGAATTTATACAGAATCCGCATTTTAACTACTTGCCTGCCCTGGCATTAATTGGCATTGATTTATCTTCATGATCTGTGGGATTCTTTTTCTAAGGGTCCACAGAGGGTTACATGTTAAAAGGCAAAGAAGAATGAGTTTACACAAAGAAAGCTTTAGAGAAATAGTTCTGCACGTGTTTAAAAGCAAAATTTTATGCTGAAGTGTTTTATGGGGAAGAACGTGAGAACTTTAGGAAAATAGCAATATAATCACAGTATCATCACTGCTCATAGATGTCTGTGTTACTTCATGACTTACCTCTTACTTAAGGCACACTAATTCTCTGCAGGGTATCAGTAACATCATGAAACCAAGTCCTCTGTTTCCAAGTAATCAGAGCAAATACACTACAATTCTAAGACGTTCACCCATCAGCTTACAAAAAAAGCAACAGTTGTCATGTAAAGTGACAAAAGAAATACCACGGTTTTTTTAATTGTTTGGGCTTCCGAGGAATTTTGGCAGAGGAAGGGGCTATTGAGGCAGACTTTAAGAAACTGACATGGTAAACAGAAGATTTACCGGTACTGGCAAAAAGCTTCTCAGCCTTGCTGAGCAGCAAAAGCTTCTTCAATATGGAAGCAAACCTGAATGTGCTTCATAAACACGCACGCCCACCCGCTCTTTCCTCCAGCTATGTTATTTGTTTTAGAATGGAAACGTTCTTTCGTTAAACACACTTCACTTAATATTTCAGACAGCGAGTTAACTTAAAATTAGAACAACTTTATGGAAAAAGAAGTCATGAAAATCAAGTTCTCTTGCGTGTACTTCTATACATTACCATCAATGGCCCCAAGCTTTGAGTCAGCTTATCATTGATGGTTTTGTTAAAATGTATGAAGAACAAAGAAGAGAAGCTCCTCATAGATTTTCATGATCTTGGAAACTTGAACTTCCAAGAGCCAAGGCAGTGCAAGAGTTACTTACTCAGGTGCATAAGTGAGTGGTGACTGAGACTCAATGTAACTTCCATCATTAAAAAAAAGGTAAAAAGTAAACCTTATCTCAAATCCATGGAGGGGAAAAAAAGGCAGCAACAACATGGAGCTGGATCTGCAAGATTTTATAATCCATGAAAAGGAAAAGAAGGAAGCTTTCTCTCAGCAACCAGCTGATCCTTATTAGCACATAAGCAAAACATTCACCTTTATATCTACTGCGTGCATATGCATCTTCGTCATCTTCAAGGGGTGAAATTCCAGATCCTACAATAGAAAAATATGGAGAAAAAACTGCAGCAGAAAGGAAATACAAATTAATAAAAGAAAGCTTTGCCAAAAGACATGCAAGATTAGAATGCAATAATCTATGCAATGGCATCAGCACGGGCTTCTCTGAAGCTCAGATTCATAGCAGAACCAATTTATAGTGAATTTGGAAGGGGTAAATTGGATAATCAAGTGAAATAAAAGTCTTTCTCACTGCTCATAGAACAGTGTTGTGCAATGCCTCAATGCACAATTCCAGTCACAGCTCCTCTGCTACGGAAAGCTCAGCTTCCCCATGACCTATTGAGCAGCAGAGGAACAAGTGAAGGGATACTCCAAAGAATTCACTATAAAGTGGTTCCAATAGTGTAAATGGCTGTTAAAAGCCATAAGGCCCATCAGCAGAAGTAAAAAGTGTGCAAGTCAAGAACAAGCCTCTTTTAAAGTCTCTGTGATTTTCATACCAAACCCAGAGCACACAGGTTACACTCATAGCAAGAACACAGTTTGGTATCAAGCAGTCTTCTGCCAGAAGACTCCACATCCAAACTGCTCAGAAACCACTGAAACTTTACTTCCTACCCTACCAACCTCTGGAACACATACTTTGTTACTTCAGTATTTTTTGTATCACCAATGCATCATTCGGGCATCACAACTTTTTTCACTTTGCTTCCCTGTATACACGTTTCCGTCTGTGCCGTTGGCTCTAAATTCCCAGCTTAAGCCACCAGCAGGAAGGCAGCACCCATTCTCCTCCACCCCACCAGCCAAGGCAGAGGCGATCCCTTTCCTCCTCATACGACAGCACAAAGCAACTGGTAGGCTGAGCCAATGAGCTGAAACCCATGACAAACACAGGTGTCCTGATCTACTTGCCTGCCATTTTATTCAAAACCCCAGCGAGAAACTCAGCCTAGTATCTGCAGCTGTTCCAAGAGAAACATGCATGCATAGGGTCCTGCTGCAAAAGGTCACTTCCCTGCACAGTATCAACTGCAGCACTGCTTGTGAGAGCTTGGGCCACCTGAAGAGACTCTGCATTGCCCATGACTCATCTTGCCTTACTACTCAAACATCAGGCACGAGCACCCAGCACTCGGAACCAGTTCATGGTGCTCAGCAGCACCTCCTGGGAGCTGCAGGGAAGACAGGGACAAGTGCACCCCATTTCAGACCCAAGCCTTGCACCAATACTGCAGCTATGTGAACCATTTAGAATCCTGCACGGGAAAGAACAAAGTCATGCATTCAATAAAATCAGCAAAAAATACATCTCTTGTGATTCAAAGCTTATTGTTATCACTGGACACTCTTCCACCACTTTTCCAAGGCTTTGAGTTCAGTTCTTATGAAGCTAATTTCGAGTTCTTCCTGAACTCTGGAGTTTTATGTAGCACAAACTTCCCACCACTTGGGAATTGTCTCTCTGGATTCTTTATTTTTGTTGCTGCTGTTGAATTTTTGATGTCATCTTAAAAACCTCACAACATAAACTTCATCGCATTTGAAATCGGAGCGTATGATATAAGAAGCCACGCTGGGATCCCCGAGGGCTCCATGAAAACCTTGATATGTAAAATGAAACCCCCCTAAGCATCAATTATTCTGTCAGAAATGGGGATACTCTTACCTAATTACTTAGCTTGAGAGTTAAGAATTAAAACAGAGAGGCAACATGCTTTACAGTTGTCCACATTTTGCTGTGCAGTGACTTAAGCATTTCAATATCAGTGCAGGTTAGGGTTATGTGAGCTCTTACTTAGATACCTCCCCATTGACAAAAAGTAATTAAATGTGTTTAAAGGTCCTCCAGTACAAATTGGTCTTAGAAAGATGTTCACTGCTCTAAAATAAGGCTCCGTCCTTCAAGGTTTGCCACAATGCACTGTGGATGAAAACAAATAAAATGAACTCACCCAGAAAGGTATTATTTGACAACTTCCACTTCCTGATCATTTTATAGCTAGAAAGTAGTTGGGCTTCTCTACTGACAGGCAGTGTTTCATTACTATTAATAATCATAACAGACTTGGCTCATGGGAGCTGCTGAAGAGTTCTCCCTGCTTTCCATTTGGTGGCTCTCACTCCCATTTTTCCCCGTGATGTCTTCTGACATCGCCCAGCTGTGCCATGGCTGTACCATGAAGAACCAGCCCCAAGCACAGGGCCATAGGCAGACCCATCTACACCACCATACATTTACACAACAGTAGTGCTGGATGTTCTCCAACCCTCACGTGGCCTTCTCCGTATTCATGCTGTCTGTCCCCTGCTCACTTTGTTCTGACAGAGGCACCCTTACCTGGCTAGGTGTGCAAACGCAGCAGCCCACTAGCAAAGCTGGCTCACATCAGCAGGCAGCCCCTGCCTTGGCATCCATCAGCCCTGACCCAGAGCCTAACTCCCCGTCGCTACTACCCCAGGAGTGACACTGATTGCTATTTTATCTTCTACTTAGCCAAAGCTTTGAACTTACATACATACGAAATCAACCACCAAACCAGGAAAGGACAAAGTACTGTTCTGCGCTCCAAGTGTCAAAATTATCACAGTATAAAAACGAGGTCTTCCCAAAGATGACAAGCAACGGGCTACTTGCTACCCCGCATCACGGGACATGTAATAGCAGGATCCTACAGAAATTGGATGCGGATTTTGCTCTGGCAGACTACAAGAAAAACCTCACACAGTAACATTTTAACGTTAATTAACCTATGGAAGTTGATGATCCTTTTTCTGAAAGGAAAAGAGATTTCTTCATTCATGGAATCATCACTACATGTTCGCAGCCAGAGGTCACACAAGAAAGCGTTCTCTTTTCTTACGCTTTGCTAAGGCTGAGTGTTTTAATGCAGCTTCAGGCACGCTAACAGAAAACTCCCAGCACTGTCCATCACTGACCACTCAGTGGTCTGTGCTGAATTAAAAAACAATCCATGGACATGGCTGCAAAACAGGGCAGGAGGAGTGCTAACAGTAAGTGCTTAAGCGTGCTGATGGACGTAAAAATCCTCGCGTAAGTAGAACTCATTAAAAGAAATTTGATCCTTCTCCAAACATTTACATTTAGCGTTCAACCCGGCAAGCTCATGAGACGCTCACCATGCAATAGTTGTTCATTTGTACTCAGCTTCAATCTGAAAGTTTCAAGAGCAGTTTTGCCTGTGCTTTGTGCTTGGAACATTTCCTCCAAGAGCGCTGATGTCTGCCTTAGAGACTTCACCAATTCCTGTCTAACAAAGCAGTTAAAGATCTCCATAAGTGGTCTCCCCAGCCTTAAGGAGGCCACTTGTTTGATCCTACATCCACTCAAAACTGTTTGCAGACATTGATATTCAATGTCAAGCGTGTGATGAGGTACTCTGCTCTTACAGCACCACAGCCTACACTCAGTGAAAGCAGCTTTCACATGATGACTATTTCCACGTACACAGCCTAATATTTGCTCTCCTGGCTTTAGTCCTCTGAAAAAAGAAAGGGAGAGAAGCAGAGCATATAGCTGCATTCATGAATGAGCACAGATTCCAACGCCAGGTCCACATTTGCGAACAGTACAAGATGTATTAATTAAACAGACAAGAGCCAAACATGCACTGAGCAAAATACTATATTCCTTGGATCTGATCACCCTCCTCTTTCCCTATTAATAAATCAGCAAAAGCTTTGAGATCAGAGTACATAGTCTGGGAGACAAGAGCCACAATTAATTTGCAAGGTTTGCTTAGCCAAAGAAGGAAGACAAATACTATCAGACAGCAGAGAGAATTTTAAGAGAACTTCTGCTGTCCCTCCATCAGTTTTGCTTAAGAATTCATTTGTTGAAGTAAATTACTCCTTTGTGCAACCTCTTAGCAGATAGAAAGAACTGTTCCAGAAAACAAGATCCCAAATTCCACCAGGTTTGTTAGGCACGCCATTTCAGACCATGGCAGGCAAGCCTTTCTAATGGGTAGGTAACTTCCACAAAATCACTTTTGGTTACTGTACAGTAATAACCTGTAGTAGGAAAACAAACTTCTCATTCTGCCCTACCGCAACACTTGCCAGAACAGGAAAAGCTATCAAGAACTGCTTAGCCATCTTTTTTCTACAAGAAACAAACAAACACTTGGCACCTTCTCTAACCTGAAGACAGGCATTTTCTCTTTGGATTCTTTAATTCAAGGCCAAGCTGGATGAGGCTTTGAGCAACCTGGTCTAGAGGGAGGTGTCCCTGCCTATGGCAGGGGGGTCAGAACTAGATGATCTTAAAGGTCTCTTCCAACCCAAACCATTCTATGATTGTAGTTCCAACAAGCACTCCCACAGAATGGCTTAGGTTAGAGATGACCTTAAAGATCACCTAGCTCCGAACTACTTGCCACAGGTTGGGACACATTCTGCTAGACCAGGTTGGCCAAAGCCTCATAAGCAATATGAAGACTTGGTATAATAGAAATGCACAAAAAGAGACATCAACACAATTTAGGTTTCTTTTTAAAAGTTAGACAGAAAAACAAAGTACCAACAAACAATAACAAGAACATTAAAAGCTACAGCTCCATATAACTGTTAGTTGAGTTATTCAGCACAGGACCTACGCCAAGGTCACTGGGATTATCTGCATGGGCAAAGAGAATGAGGCCTTGTGCTCCTACTGTCAGATGTCATTGATTACATGAGTGGCTCCACGTGGGCAGACTAAGGGATGCACACAAGAATGTTAACCCACGAGGCAGATACTGCATACACAGGTGTGTACACGAACAGCATTTAATGTGCTATTGTGTTACAAATCCTGTATAATCACAAAAAGGAAGGAATGTGGGCTGTAAGCAGCAGATTAGCCAGGCAAAGTTGTTTTTCCCATGACTAATAAGCAAATTTCTTAACTTCTGACTTAGAATAATTGAAACTACGCTACAGACTACAACATTCTCCATGAAACAAACAGCTCAGATGTTTTCAAGAAATACTATTCTGTCATTTCCCACCATGGAGTTTCTAAAGCGTGGGGGGGGGGGGGGGGGGGGG
>PPHD01000198.1:19409-85137 GCA_002909625.1 Bambusicola thoracicus | reverse complement strand
AAAAAAAAAAAGAACCAAATGTACAACATATGTTCTGTTTTGGCTTTGTTTTTTTCTTTGTTTTTTCTTTCTTTCTATTGTTTCAAAAAAAAGAACTTAACCAACACTTACCTCATCTAAAAGTCGCTCCTTTTCAACCTCAATTAAATCTATCATCAAACTAGGGAAAAAAAAAACAACACAAGTATGGTGTTTTAGACAAGCACCAAGAAAATACAGAGCTCAAACCCCACCCTGCTCTTGTTGGATATCCAGGCTTCCAGTGAGAGCAAAAGAGCAGAACAATACTATTCTTTTAGCCCCTAAGAAAAAAAGAAAGAAGTAGGGAATGAAATGGCTGAGCCAGAAGAAATGCAGAATGATAGAAAATATACTAGAGCCCATTCCATAGCTAAGGGAGAAACTAGCAAAATATGGCTCAAATACATATGACAAAACTCTCCAAACATTGACCACAACCAAACTACCCACTGGAAATACCCCCTGGACACATGACCAAATTCATGCTTTAGTACTGTCTGGAAGAGTGCTAGTTTGCACAAGCCAAGAGTGTACCAGGGAACCTGCCAAAGTTAAACAGTGCACACAAATGTATGCTGGCGCATGAACATTTGCCTTGGCTTTTTATTTTACTCATACTGATACAGACATCATGACCGAGTTGCCACTTTTAACCCCCCACCACTTCAGTGTAAGATTAGGGAAGTGCAAAGAAAAGAAGCCTTTGTACTACCTACTTCTTTATTTAAATGAGAAGAGAAGTAGGTACTGTTGCTCCTGTTAAGAGAGAAGGAGCTGGAAAGATAAGGGAGTTCTACTCTGTATGGAAAGCAACAATTGGAAGCTCCAAAACTCTGCAAGAAATAAAGGTGACAAATTACTGGAGAAAGAAGCTGACTAAAACCCTGAAACGTTTATGGGTAAACACTAAAGGTAGGCCTATGGAATCTAAGAGTGCGTAGTGTTTGCAAAAGCACAATAGCAATAGTTTTTCTTTATCCAAACTGCTAAAATCAGCTCTTAGAGGAAAAATAAACTGTGAGCTAGCCATTTAAAGCCTATGCAGATGAGAAGATACATAAAGATGCACTAAATTTTCCTGAAGCAATGAGTACTTAATGCTAGCTTAAGAACATTCAAACAGAGTACAATTCCTTTAAAAAAATAAATAAATAAATAAAAGCCACCCTTTTTTTTCTTTTGGATATCGATAACACTTACCTTATTTTTTTTTTTCAATAAACATGTAAACATATGTCTGTGTATACATACATACATACACACAAGCAAGGTATTTTAATATACATATGTTTCCATATGTATCGAGTCCAAATAATTAGGAAACTGCTTAATACCAAAATCTGAAAAGGTAAGTAATTTATAAATGCAAAAATGTAACAGAAACTCAACTGCAATAAAACACAAAAAGGGGAAAAATAAAGTTACGTCAAAACATTTATTTTTTTTCCAATACCTCCATACATACATATTCTCCACAACATTTACCTTCCAAGGAAGTCATCTTTGTCTGGATCTTCATCAAAGAGCTCAATCTCTAGCTCCTGTCCTGGATGTTCATATACTAAGGCCTGGAAGTACATTAAGACAGCACGGTTAATGGTAAAACTGACTGTTTTTGTCAAATGGCACAGTAAGAAAAAGCCTCTGATGTAGTATGCTTTAAAACACAATTCTATGAGTTGAGCAAGCATAGGAGCTTTTCAGAAGTAATCTGTTAATGACTGTATTAAAAGACTAAATGGTTTTTCAGAGTTACGGATGTTAAGTCTGGACAAAAAGTATATACAGCAGTTGAGAATTTCTGTTTTGTTGCAGAATGAGCTTTTAGAGGGAAACATCAAGAAGTTCCTCAAGGAAATACACAAAGTATTTTCTTTAGAAATTAAAGAAGACAACTTTACAGGATGCACAACAAGACATTTTTATTGATTATACCTCATAAACTTCATTCCATTTTGGATTGAGATTTTCTTTGATGACCTTGCTTTGGAAAATCTGGTTGCCCACACGAATGATTCCATAAGGATCTGACTTGCCTTTGACAATCCCTTTTAGGTAAGTATCTTTACCCTCCAAGTCCTGAGCTTCAATAAAATGTATCCTTACAACACCCTGAAGAAATGAAAAGCTCAGTTTATGCAGTAATATGAAACTCTCTATATGATTACAATTGAAACAGTGTAAATTTTTATAATTTCCACAGCAGCTTCCTTAATATAAAACGTGGTTTAAACATACTGTGGACAGGGAAATACCACAGCAGACCTAGGATTCAGATTCCTGAAAAGAAAAACTGTCATTACAATCAGAAACATGCCTGCTGTATCAACAACTGCCATGCCACTGAGTAGGAGCTGCAATAAGTAGGAAAAACTTGCAAGTTGAAAGCACTTCACTATACAGTGATAATAAAAAACATGTACTGCTTCATTTTTAATCTATGCGGTTGAACTAGAGCTGTGCTTTACAGGTACTATGTAAAAGATAGAGCAAAACAAAAACATCCTTCCTGGTGTTATCATCAAATTCCCTAAAAAGTTTATAAATGGAGTCATTTAAATAATGAGATTCAAGATAACTTGTACTATCCTCATAACTATATTCTGGAATTCATACAGACGTGAATAGCTGAGACAATTACTACTGAAAAAGAAAATAAATGCTTAATTATTACCATTAACAAAAACTTGTTTACCTTTGGTATAGGAAACCGCAGCTGAGCAATCTGCACTTCGCTGACAAGGGGGACTGTAATTCTGTTTGGCAGGACCAGGTAGTTGGATATTATATCCAATATTATCGTATCTGATAAGCCACTGTTAGAGAAAATAATCCTCAGTTACCTCATGGGAATTAAACATGTCACACTAGTGCAAGCTCAAGCATGAAACTTAGCAGGCAATCACATTAACATCCAAACCCCTTTTCTTCTTTTACAAACTTAAGAAGCACACTGAAATAAGCCTAAGCACTAACATATTTGTTTTCCAGTCACATCTAGAAGCTAAGAGTGGGTTTTGTCACTTTTAGAATAGATAACCATCACATAAAGGAAATCGGGGCAGAATAGAAAACAAACCGCTATGTCCTCATAGTACAGCAGTGTTTACCAGCTACCTTTTACCTTGTTTGCTGATTAGCAGTTACCTACATGGACAAATATTTGTCCTTTTTGGGGGTGAAGTCAAATCCGGCCTTTAAAATTTTTTTTTTTTTTTTTTAACTGAAGGCTTCCTGCCAGAACAGCCACCAGGTGGAGGCAGCTGATACTGAATAGCAGAAACCAAAGCCATGAACATACAGTTATCCAAAGTTCCCATCCCCCTTCCAAAGCCACCCAGAGTGAAGGGCTATTGCATAAGTCTTCTTGTCAGGGTTGCATAGAACCAAGCAGATGTTAACTGTTAATCTACTTTCACATTTCAGTAATAACTGTCCCTGAAAGTTTGGCTACCCACTGTTGTATTGTTACAAAACAAGTTGTCCTCTGGAGCTAGGGCTGTCATTTAAACAGCAACACAAAGAAAGCATGCTCTGTGGACAAATAAAATATAGCCTAGGGAGGCAAAACAGGTTTTGTGCTGGTAAAAAAAAAGGGAGTGGCAGCACAAACACAGCAGTAATGAACCATTTAAAAACTCAAATCCCCAATTAGAAAAGGTTTCCTAAGCTAAGAGTTCACCCAGTTTGGGTCTGAACTGACACAAATCAGTACACCAGTGGCTCGTTGTACTGCCAAAAGCGCCAGCGGGCAGAATGGGATTGGTGTAGTTCACTGCATACAGGGAACCAGGGGAAGGTCTGTGGTATTAGAGGGATTCCTACACAAAACAATAAAAAAAGGCATTGTGGAGGTATTGTGAGCTGCAGGCACACTGAAGCTGGGGGAGCTGATCCGGGGATGAATGATGTTGCCACCTATATACACTTTCTTTAGGGTTCTCCTTTTACAATCCTTATTAAACTATGATGCAGACAATATGTTTGATTATCGCATGCATTCTTCAGATTAAATACTTGCATGTAATCTTTTTGATTTTTTTCTAAGACTGAATCTGCAGTTGGGAGCGGTGCTGACTCAGCAGCTCACGTATTTACACAAGATATATTATAAATTTATGTCATAAATGTAATATATGTTACATTTTCCATTTGGGAAATCGTGAGCAATAAACATATTGTGGTAGAGATGCGTAACAGAATTAACACATTAAATACAGTCTAGCCCATTCCACATCCATAGTGATCTTCCATGATAGAGATTAGCAGCCTGAACAGCCTGCATCCTTTGGCTGCCCTCCTTCACCGCAAATGCGCCCACTAGGAGGTGTTAGCACAAGTAAGGACTATAAACCTGCCAAGTTGTGCTCATACACAGCAACTCGGTCTCTAGTTCAGAAGGGTAAACAAGCAAGGGACCCAACAGCATGAATCTCTTTCACTGAGACTTAGATATGAATGCAACTCTTCAAACTGCTAAGTGAGAATTTATCTCAGCTGGTGATTGGCTGCCAGCTAAATAAAGGAGTCGAGATGTGCTACATGAAATTTCTATGAAAAGATGAAACGTAGATTTCTGAGCAGTTTTCACAGAATCACAGAATGGCTTTGAGTTGGAAGGGACCCCAAGGAGGATCAAGTTCCAACCCCCTGCCAAAGGCAGGGCCACCAGCCTGCAGATCTGTCAGTAGACCAGGCTGCCCAGGGCCCCATCCAACCTGGCCTTGAACACCTCCAGGGATGGAACATCCACAAGCTCTCTGGGCAGCTGTGCCAGCACCTCACCACTCTCTGTAAAGAATTTCCCCGACATCCTAATTTTAGCCAGTAATGAGAGCTTTTTAGGTTCCAATAAAACACAGCTAAATAAATGCATAATGGTGAGACAACAAGAGGAACCTGTGATTACAGACTGAACCGTAATGGGTGGGGTATTACCAGTTAACCTCAAATACTTACCAGCTGAGCTCTGAGTGCTAAACTGTAGTACATTTGCTATGTTTATTACTTCCAGTCTAGAAGAAAACATGCTGTTGCCCTCTAAATGTGACATTACTGCTGACTTTGGGGAAAAAAAAAAACAACAAACCAATGCTACTGATGCAACTGCCAGAACCAAGGTCTTTTGGAAGAGATACCATCTTGTTTGGCTAACCTTTGGCTAATGTTAAACCCTACATATTTACAGTTTCAGTAATTCTTAAAATAACCACTACCAAAAGATAATCGTGTTTTTAAATTAAGCAGCTCCCTTTAGTTATCACAGTAACACATGGGTGCTTTTCAAACGTTCTCAGCTCTGTTTTGCTAAACATCAAGTTTTCAACTTATGAATGCCACCACTTGCACTGTGACACCTTCCAGTGTGGATGCAACCAGATGAAAACTATTCTTTATGAATGCAAAGTAAAAACAACTTTTTTGTTATTATTATTTCATTACTTAAATTAAAAAGTGTAACCTATGAAGAACAGAGGCAAATCAAGCAATAGACACAGTAGTACACATTTAAATCTTTACAACAGTGTAAAAACTCTGTTGATAATGCAGTCTTAAAGTGTTCTGGTCATTGATCCTTGGTACAATCATTTTTTTTAGCTCAGGAAAATGAGAGAGGTGGGAAGTGCTTCATGTAGTTTGTAACAGTGAGCGTCTTCAAAAGCTCAGTTTCACTGCAGAACAATAATTAGCAGTTAACAATGCAGCTGAATTGCTCTCTATTTAGCTCTCCCAAATTTTTATTAACAGAATAAGCAGCTATGAAGTTTTTTCCTCTATCGTATTGTACTCATACTGTAGAGACAGCACATCTCTGCACAAAGTATTTTTACTGCACCTCAACCAACCGCAACAGACTTATCTTCCTGTGATCCACATCCCCTTTCGACAGCACTTGAGCAGTCACACTACTGGAAGCCTGGACCTCCCTCATTGAGATTTTAATTCCACTCTTCTGTGAGCACTATTAATGATAGAATATGAATTCCCTGTGTGTTCTTTCCCTTGTGCAGTCACATAGAAAGAATAATGGAAGTTGTTAGCAGCTGACACCAACTTCCAGTAGCAAATGCAGAAATTCGCTTAGTAGTACTAAGACATCTGCAGAATACAAGTAAGTAATGTGCACCCAACAGCCATGGGATGAAAAATGTACCTGTGGCAGCAGCAATCTCTTGCTCACTGCTGTTTGTAACAACAGCAATATGCCAGGCTGTCAAACCAAAATATACAATCCATCTATACGGATAAGAAAAGCAAATACAGCACTGAAGAAATCTACAGGAGAGGCAGAGCATGAGTCATCTCAAATACAGTTACTATAGAAACCATACCACATCTAGCCAGCACCATTACACCAAGCCTGGTTGCTCTGGAAACCATAAACTTGAGATACTTAATGAGACTTCATTTACATTTCAGGTTTTCACATTTCCTGTCAGGCAAATAAGTAGCATGATATGTACCTCAGGAGCCTCACAAGTTGAAGTACTAAATGTAGATTTGTTAGTCTTATCTCAGAAGAGCAAATTATTACTCAGGACCTGTATTTTTGGAAGCCATTTTTTCACTCATCGAGAGAACCTTTTTCCTTGGAGGCTGTCTTAAACAGGCTTAAAACATGAGCAATTCCTGCAACCATTAACCTAATTAATGCAACTTCTAATTTCAAGCTGTTTAACTGGGATTCCATACAGTGGCTTCATGTCTAAGCAAAGCAGAAATCATTTCAGGCGTGCAACTGAGCACTGAAGGATTGATTTAATATCTAAATTCAAACTCCTGGTTTTAGATAATAAAAATAAATCTGGAATCAGCTCCGTCTTGAGTGTGGGGGTTCAAATAAAAGAGCTAGTCACAAAACCTGCGTATCAGATCCACTTATTATCTTCTTAGCCACTGTGTCAATATTAAAAAGCCCCTGGATAACTATTATAATTTTTTAAGTATTAATGCCTTCATGGATTTAATCTTTTCAGAACTGCAGTGATACAAAACAATTTATTTTCCTTCCGTATTTATGCTTTTCTCTTTGTGCTTTTATCATTTACTATTGCTAAAAGCTCTAAATAAGCCATGTGTTTTCTCCAACTACATTTGGTTTCTACTACTCTATTTGATCTTTACATTATAAACTGAAAGCTCTAAAAGGAAGCACTCAAAAAGATTAAAAAGTTTATTTAACTTGATTACAGTCTTAAAGTTGTTTCTGTCTATCTTTACACAAGCAACTACAGATTTATCAGCATACAAAGCCGTAAGCCAAGATGTCGTGAACACTTTGGGTGGAAAAATAAAATAAGGCTCTGTCTTTTTGCTGTCATAGGAGATAGCAGATAGGAAATTCACGAGACTCTGGAAATCAGGAAAGGCTGAGAACACCAAAAAAAGCAGATTAAAAATTATATTTTTCTAAATATTATTTTAGCAGATGTACTAGTTATGCTTTGAATGTACTTACACACATAATCACTACCTTCTCCATATTGAGTAATTTCACTTAATTCTAAATAAAGAGATAAATGCTCAGAGTCATTTAACCTAAAATGATTAGGAGGGTCTTATTCTGGGTTTTATGGGGGCTGCTGTCAGGGGAGAAATTGACTATCAAACACTGTTTTATGTATACTCACTTCAGCCCTGGAACATCCAGAAGATTGGTCAGTCCAGTCCAGTTTATTTCTAAAAGCTGTGAATTACAGAGAAAAAAAAAAAAAAAAAAAGAGAAACAAGAAAAGCAACTTAGAATTCACAGTACTGAAGAAATGAATCTAATGATAACAACTTCTAAGAAGTTTAATATTAATCATAACTTTCCAGGACATTTTTTTTTTTAAACAGAAAACCAAAATCTATTCCATTCAAAATAACTTTAGTGATGGCTTTTAAAACAGCATGAGAAAAACAACGCATCATCCTGTAGTCCATCCTTCTACACATACAAACACACAATGCACATGTCGCTCACTGCCCAGCAGTGAGTCCCTTTAGGGGAGCTGGAGCTAGCTCTGATGTGACATAGAGCTGTGCTGGGCTCTGCTCACAAAGGCCACCCCTGCTACCAAAGTCTTGGCACATAAACCCCATTCAGCCTGTAGAAAAGAAGGCTCCAGGGAGACCATATTATAGTGGCCCTCCTGTGACCAAAATGGGGCCTACAGAAACAATGGGGAAGGACTCTTTACCAGGGAGTACTGTGACTGGACAGGGGGCAGTGGTTTTAAACTAAAAGAGTGTAGATTTAGATTAGATATAAAGAAAAATTTCTTTACTATGAGGGTGGTGAGGCACTGGAACAGGTTGCCCAGAGAAGCTGTGGATGCCCCATCCCTGGAGGTGTTAAAGATCAGACTGGATGAGGCCCTAGGCGACTGGATCTAGTGGAAGGTGTCCTTTCCAACCCAAACTGTTCTGTGATTCTATGAACATGAATTTGCATAGTATAATCAACAGATGAAAAATCCCATGTGAGTCCAGTTAGAAGACATGTCTGTCAGAAAGAATGAAGGACTGGGATTAAGAAAGCTGAAGGAGGACCTGATAGCTTGCAAACACAAAGGAGGCTGTTTTCAATTGCAAAAAGATAAATCCATCCCACTATTGACACAGTATACCAAAGTATCAAAAAGAACAATATATTGAAGTGAGAAAAATTCTCAACAAATAATTAATAGGGATAATTAATTGTGAGATCATATGTATTTCCTTCTCTGAAAATCTTTACAGAATATTAGATATAAAAAAAAATTGTAAAGCTACTTAATCTGTTTTGGTGTTGTTTGCATTAATTACTAATTTCCGGTGTATTTTTCAGTCCTCTAATATTCTCATTCTACATAAGGAAACTAACAGAACCAACTCTCCTTTTTTTCCTTTCTCACTAAGGACTTTATATTAGCAGTGTAGAATTTAATTGAATATACGCAACAAAGCCAAACTCACTTAACTACTGCCATGCTTCCAAATCCATCTAATCCAACAGAACTTTGAGTGATTGCATGAACAAATGTTAGAAGGATTCTGAGATTCCTCAGTTGAGAAAGAATGGTGGGTGTGGAAGAAAACAGACCTCTTCAAGAACCTGTGCTGCATCTTTCTACAAACCAACAAAAAGAATCACCCTATACTCATTTTCTACTTAAAAACTAGTACATACCATTCTCCACAAAGGACCTGTTAATGGTTTAATTAGTAATTTCCTTTGTGAATACTTAGACTGAAGATAACATATAAGATATTTACATACATAAGAAGCAATGTTACTTAAGGTAGTTTTGTAATGGTGGCCAACTTCTTCAAGTGTTACCTACGAACCACTTAGCTATGAACCACTATCTGTAACAGATAATTAAGAAGAAAAAAAACCCAAAGATTTACAATCACTTTAATAGTGTGGGGGAAAAAAAAAAAAAAAATTGCCTTTTTTTTTTTTTTTTTCCCTTAAAAAATACCTAAAAAAACTACTTCTTAATATGGTAATCAAACAAACATAATACTGATTTGTCAGTTCTATTTTTAACATGAATGAAAGCTTTTGAAGTCCTTCTATTCTCAACTTTTCTAGTAAGCTGCCATGTTATTTCTGATGATATGATAGCTATATTCATTGCCAAACATCATTGTTGTCAAATGTACTGGTAGTTCNAGCAAAGGACAGGACATATCATGGGATATACTGTAAGGAGTTAAATGAGTCAGTAGTGTGCCCTTGCCACAAGGATAATAGTATCCCAGGCCATGTTAGACACAACATTGCCAGCAGGTTGAAGGAGGTGATCCCTCCCCTCTATTCATTGCTGGCCAGGCCACACCTTGACTACTGTATCCAGTTCTGGGATCCCCGGTACAGGAGAAAAATAGACACACTGGGGACAATTCAGCGAAGTTAGAAAAAGATGATGAAGGCACTAGAGCATTCTAGGGAAATGCAGGCTTGGGGGAAATTCATCACTGTCTTTAAATACCTGAGGAGATGGTGCAAAACAAGGCTCTTTCCAGTGGTGCCCAGTGACAAGACAAGAGGCAATGGACTGAAAATGGAATACAGAAGTTCCATCTAAACATCAGGAAGCACTTCACTGACTGAGCACTGGTATAAGATGCCTAGAGAGATTGTAGAGTCTCTCTCCTTAGGAGGCTCAACAGTTGCCTGGATACGGTCCTAGACAATCAGTTCTGCTTGAGCAGGAGTGGGGCCAGAAGGCCTTCAGAGGTCCCTTCCAACAATTTGCATAGAATCGTAGCATATCCTGAGCTGGAAGGGACTCACACAGGACCACCCAACATTCAAACTCAATGTCTGAGAGTGCTGTCCAAACACATCTTGAGCTCCAGCAGATTGGGGACTGTGCCCACTGCCCTGGAGAGCCTGTTCTGTGCCCACCAGCTGCAGCCATTCTGTAAACGTACTATAAGAGAAAATAAATTTTGTACCCTCCAGGCAATAAGATTAGTGTCCAGGCAATGCCACTGAGAAGAGTTAATAAACCTACAGACTTCAACAGATGTGTAATGTTTAGTACTTGCCTATTGATAATCCTTTAGAAAACTGCTGTAAGGTCATCTTAGCTTCCTTGCTTCCTTTTACACTTACTACACTCCTGCATCCCTGTGTATTCAGGAGAGAGACTGAGAACAGAATGACCTTCAATTAATATAACCTAAATCAGTCTAATAGTTTGCAATGCAATATAAAACATATGTTGTTCTATGGTACAATCTCACTATCAATACTTTGATTTTCACACAGTTCTTCTCAAACACAATGCTACCAATTCATTGTCACTAGTCCAAAGACCCATCAAACAATAAAGTATGTAAAAACTAAGCATGGAAAGAAATGTAAAGAGTATATTGCTAATAACAGTGGTCATTTAGAGAAGAAATGCAGTTAGTGAGAATAAGAAATGCCTATTCATCCTCTTACTGTACAGGAATAAGTATGAAAAAGGTTAACTTTCAAAATGCTGAAGATAAATCCTTTTCCATTCAAAGTTGGAACTAAGAAAGTCAAAAACATTACTGAGGTTAAGCACTTTACAGGATTACTAGAAGAGCTTTGCAAATAAATCTTAAGCCATGAAATGTTTTGGAAGGGATATAAGCTTTCAAACTCCTGGCACAAATCAAGCTTTAACTGTTTGAGCTTTGAGGATAAATGGCCTTTGTGGGCAAGGCTTGCTAAATTTGCCCAATGCTGTGCCTTCCTTTCAGTTCTACCTGAAGAGATCAGCACTAATTGGAAACATACCTGACATCACTGTAGGAAGAAAAACTCTCTGATCTTAATCTGCAGCTATTAGTGACAGATGCTTTTTTGCTTTTTTCTTTCCCTTCACATTAATTCCTTTCAAAATGATCGTTTCAAGTTTGAACTTTTGGCTTCCATACATAATCGGACTCCATCATAATATACAAATTCACTAATGTAGGAAAAGATGAGTTTTTCAAAAAGTAACACCAAGTTCAGGCAATATCTGCAGTACTACAGAGATCAGCACTGACAACAGAAACATTCAGCAGAGAGAGAAAAAAGCCATCAAACTTACTGCAATTAAATGTACTGCAACTGTATTTGAATACCATAACTTGCAGGAGAAGAAAAATAATCCCTAAAAGTTATGGTTCTGATAGTAATCTAAAGCATCATCACCAGCCTAAAATACCCTATGGAGAAAAGGGAGCAAGGAAAGGACTGCCAGTTAACAAATCACTTCTTGAAGTCCTGAATACAGAAAACAACACACTAAAACAAAAACAGAATAGTGAACAAAAAACTTTCAGCCTGTTGAGTGCCCAAAATACCAGAGCAGTACTATTTCCCTCTCTGCCATCACCTCAAGCAATGCAAAATTATCTTGTTTTAGCTAGACTCAAATAGTGCCGTCTGGTTCCTTGCAGCAAAACTAACAGGGCACCATGAAGGCTATGTTCAGAGTTTGTCATCCAGTGAAACTCTGCCTGTAGCCAGAGACAGCACAGCATCCTTCCACAGCTCACTGCAGCTTCCAGGTGAGATACCTTGCAAGCAGAGGCTGTTAGCAGCAAGCAAACTGCCCCAGGGCAGGATTTCACGCACTCGTTACAGTTTCCAATTAATGAGTATGTGGCATGTTACTCAAAGTTCTTTCAATTCTTTCTCAGCTGACAGCACAGGGAAAAAAATTTGTTCCTTCCTGAAAAGCAAAGAAATTTGGCTTATCTATACTCTGTACTGAAAAGCACTCATACCCAGACACAAATCCTTATTCCTGTACGTGTTTTATTATACTAAATAAAGGAAAGGAAAAGCAATATAAAATCTTTTTCTGAAAACCAGTGATTGTCCAAAATCTGTCCGACAAATTGATTAGGTGTACATGTGCTCACAGTGTTCAATGACTTTGCTATTGCAACTGGTATTCCAGTAACAGAACACGTCTACATTTAAATACCAACTTGGCTCACGGCTCATGCTTACAGGCTGTTCTAGGCCTACTGGTTCAGACCCTGAGCTAGCAGTAACGGCACACAGGGAGATGTGCTCCAAGGAGGCATATACAAGGAGGCTGAACACGCAGTTAGGAAGTTTGGAACTACTAATACACACCAAGGACTACTTATATGATAAGCTCGCAGTCCAGTTGCCCACAGCAAGCAGGGAAAATGAAGGAATAAATAGGTATTACTGAATACTGAATATGTAACTTCGTGTTACAGTTAAAGAGTTAAAAAAAATAAATACCTATAGCCTATAAGAAAACACACTAAAAACTGCTGAGCTTTTTTTATGTATTCTGTGCTTTCAAAACTGCAGATGCCTGACAAAGTGAAACAAACGTACCAGAATGTAAAATATACAGAGCCATTACAGAAGTCCATAGCAGCACAAAAGACAACCTCTAAACAATGCCAATGCTGGGGCTTTATTTGGCTGCCATAAGCACTGGGAACCTCAGAAGAAAAACCACAAGGCAAGTTTTACAATGCTGATGAATGACTTCCTGCTAATCAAGTTCAGAAGTGTAAGATTTCTGCAGGACAAATTTGAGCTCCGCTGCTGAGCACAAGAGTGCAACTGCAGTGGTAAGCTGTGCTCCAAAGAAATCTACTATAAAATGGGGACTAATGTGCCCTCTTCTGTTATCTGTGAATGGTCATCCATTAATAAGGATAAATTTGTTCTAATGATTTCATAAATAACATTCTCCAGAGTATTTCCACAGCAAACAGTAAACACATAATAAACTCAGTGCCTCGAGCAAGGCTAGACCATACAATGCCATAGAAAGTGTAAATTATGTCATTTTTCATCGTTATAGGAAACAGATGGGTATCCTTGCACAGGAACTATTTATCAGTAGTAAGTTTTTCAGTTGTAGCTGTCTAAAGATTAAAGCAAGACAACAGTTACGTGGATCAGAGGTGTTGTTTGGCAGGGAAGAGAGCAGGCAAGTTTGAGCGAAAGTGACCAAAAGAAGCTTCAAGGCTGATCCTGTAAAAATCATCTTAGAGTCAACTACTGAAAGTTATAATTCAAGCCAATTCCCCCTGTTTTCTACTCTTTTCCATCCTTCTATCAGCAATGAGCTTCATATCCTTACACTAGTCCTGACATACTGACTTAGTGAGCAGAGCCCAAATCAGCAAGTGGTGGGCACAGAGAGAATACAAAAGTAAGAGCTATAGAGGAATTCCATTCTACATTCCAGCCCTTGTTTATTCAGAAAAATAGTGTTGTCAGTTTTGGTTTTTGGGGGTGGGCAGGGTTTGGTTTGCCTTTTATTTTATTTTTTAAGTGAAGGAGGCTGGCTTAGGACAGGTTTTTGATACTATACATGCCACTGAATAAGCTTTTGATTACCAATCACAATACAACTGTAAGCCACATACATTTCTGCAACTGAGCCAAAAATCAAAATAATTAACCATGCGATATATTTTGTCATGAAACTGAAAGGTAACTACATTTTGAGAAGCAGAATGAATGGTAAGCGTATACTGTGTTAACATAATGAAAAGTCATGTAAAAGACCTTACAAATCTTGGCCATTTACACAGTGCTAACCCCTCCAGCACTGATGCTCTGATTTAAAAGACAACTTCAAAACATTAGAATGCATTTCTCTCTCTTGAGATTTCTTACAAATTTAGACATACTTTATAAGCTGTTGGAACTTCTACTTCTTCACAATAAGAAAATACAGTATTTGAAAAGTTCTGTGCAAAGTAACAACTCTTGGAGCATTAAACAGTCCATGCATTACTCAGAAATATGAGACCAGCAAACTCATTAAACAAGTATGTTCAGAACTATTAATTTGGGCAGCATTGCCTTATATAGTCATTAAGGCCAGCAAACAGATGATACAGAGCAAGTGGAATTGTTGCCAGTTACTTTAGACTGGAAAATATGAGAACAAAATCTACTCCTACTGCCAACTAATTCCTCTTCTCTCCTAACAAAAAACTAAGAGTAAAGACAAGCTTTTATTGGCTGCAGCCACTTGCTCTCTAGTAAGGTGACAGAATTTGCTTACTGCTATGACCACTACTTTACATTTTTGTACAGAAGTCAGAAAAACAAACACCAAGAAAGTACATAGGAGAGTGGAAATAAGTCTGCTTGGAAAATACATCAAGATCCGTGTATACATAAAACTACAGAATAACTTGATTCACAGATAGTTGGGTGTTTTGTTTTTTTTTGGACAATCCACACTTCAGTTTTCTGGGACCTTCACCACTATCATAGCATTTAAATGAAAATGGGGAGAAAAATAACGTTACCAGTTTAGGGTGTGGGCATTGTCTTTCTGGATTTTCCTAGTTTAGTCTACTTCCCATCCTTTCTTGTCGCACTAAGTGAACCAGACCCCTGTTCAGTTGGCACAGGGGTAGGACTAAAGACAGAAGTACTCTGGAAGTCTTTCCCAAAGTCACATATTGGGACTCGTAAGGTCCTGATAACAAATGTTATTGTTTCATATGGTAAATTTTCAGTTTACTAGCTTAGGTGTAGTATGAGTTAAGCACTTAATATTGAGTCTTCAAATGGATTGGGAGAGCACTAAACAGAAATAAAACCAGTGAGTACGCTAACAATGACACGATGCAGACTGCTCTCGTGCAACACTCAATCCTTCTCATGGCCCTGTTTCATTTGCTAGTCTAAACATGAACATTAACGGATGCCCTAAACCCTTACTACTTGTGCCAGAGGATAAAAAGGAGATAAAACTAAGCAGACATCTCCCTAATGTTTAGACTCACAGAAACGTGCAGATATCCAAATTTGGTTCATCTCAACTTATTCCTCCAATCCCTTCCAAATAAGAGAAACGATGTTTTTAACGGCGCTGCATGAAGTGCTTCCCTTTTACCAAAGGGCTAGAAAAATGACACGAGCCGCATAAAAGAAGCAACCAACACTAGATTTTTTTCTGAGGCCATATATGAACACACAAACCTACCTTTTCACCAAGTCAACAAAACCAATATCATAAGCCTTTAGAGCAAAATAATTGTATTAAAATAATGGGATTTCACTGAAGAATGTAATAGCCTATCTTCTGATGTCATTCAAGTAAAGAATATGTTTCCATCCCTCCACACCATGAAAATAAGATAAACTTTTCAGTCACGGTGATGAGGAAACTAGGATAATCTCTTAGAGACTGTTTCAAAGTGCCTAAACCCATATATCTGTAATTTCTGATCAGGCATAATCTGAAACTGTTTGATGATATCACTATTTTTATATTGTAATTAGAAAATATCCAAGACACAAAACCTTCCTATGCAAAATATATTTCTGAATAACAGATGGGAACAAGCAATTTCTTTAAAGAAGCCTGTATAAGATTTTCCTTGCTTGCTCCCTTACTATCCTTATTAAAAGCAGTACTGAAGTTCAAATTACTGAAACTTCCTCACACACAAAACATCAAAGGAACTTTCGGCCAGCAAGCACACAACATGTATTATATCCTCCTTTATATTTTTCTAAAACAAGATTGTTGTGTGGATGGAGCAGTTTGTCCTGAAATCCATTTCCAGGAACTTGAAGAAAAAAATGACCACAAGTAATCAGCATGGATTCACCAGGGAGACCATGCTTGACCAATGTGACAACCTACAACAAACTGAGCAGCCTAATGGATGAAGGGAGAGCAGTGAACGTTGTCTTCCTGGAGTTCAGCAGGGCCTTTGGCACTGCTTTCCATAAGATCCTCACACACAAGCTGTTGATGTAAGGGCAGAAAGTGTGGTGGAATAAAAACTGTCTGAACAGACAGCCCGGAGGGTGGTGATCAGTGACACAGTCTATTTAGAAGCTGATATCTAGTAGTGTACCTGAGATACCAAGACCATATCCAAGCCTGTGTAACATCTTCATTAACATCTGAAACACAGGGCAGAGCATACCCTCATCAAGTTTGCTGATGACAAAAAACTGAGGAGAGTGGCTGACACACTAGAGGGTTTTGCTGCTTCCCAGAGGGACCTCAAAGGTCTGGAGAAATAAGCTAACAGGAATCTCTAGAAGATCAACACGACAGTAGTAGTACAAAGTCCTGAACCTGGGGAGGAACAGCACCATGCACACCACTGGGGATCACTCAGGTAGAAAGCAGTCTTGCAGAAAAGGACCTGTGCTCCCCAGACGCAAAGATGAACATGAGCCAGCAATGTACCCTTGCCACAATGGCATCTTGGGCTGCACTGGGCAAAGCACTGCCAGAAGGTTGAGGGAGGTCAGAACTGTTTGGATAATAAGAGCTATACTTATGTCCGTCCTAATGGATGAATGTCCAATATGTTCTTAAAAGACATCAGAAATTCAGATGATTTTTAAGCAGCCTATTGAAGTCACTCCCAAGTGCTACCAATCATGCTTTCCTTCATTCTCCTTGTTCAGCCTGAATCTTCCTTGCTGAAATTTGTTATCCTGTCTACCATCTATATATAGAACACATTACATATGTCTTTTCTTTAACAGCTCTTCACATTTTTTAAGAACATGTTCTACTTGATTTTCTCTAAACTAAACAATTTCTATTCTTTTGGCCTGTCCTTGACAGTGAATTCTCCTCTCCCTGCTATGGATATCTCCAGCTGGTCAGTATCTTTATTGAAGTGCTCTCCCTGAAACTGAACGTTTCTTGGAAGCCCTCCTCTTGTTTATACATTCCAGTCTAGCTGTGCCATTTTCATACCAGCAAGACACTGGCAGCTCAGGCTCTGGTTATTCTTCCTGCCCCAACAGGCACTTCAGCTCAGCACTTCTTCCAACTGAATTACATGACATCTTTTCCCATCACTGTGGTCCTTTTCAACCCAGGCCATTCTATGATTCTATGATACTGTCATGACCTATTTAAATGCCAGTTCCATCTCACTCCAGGCTTTATCTGTTCTCACGCTTGGGTCATTGGCAAATGTAATGAAAATTGCCTAACTACTATCTAAGTTAAAAACTTCAACCATCACAGTAGGTCACCTCCATACTCTGACTTTAATCTGTGGTAAACAGCATCATCATAGTTTTTACAATTCTGCACATATGTGGTAGAATTTTAACACACACCACACTCTCTAGCAGACTGTCATGAGAAACAGCAGCAATGCTTTCTTACAAACCGTCTAGAAGGTATTTATTGCTCTTCTTTTAACCATAAGGCTTGTAAGGAAAATTTGACAGCTTTGACACATACGTTTCATAATTCCAAGGTAATTATTATTCATTGTGTTTTCTTCTAGTAATAATAAAATTTGTTCCACTGTTTCCATGGGAAACTAATTTCAATCAAACGGCAGTGATTTCCCATGTCTGTTCCTTTTGCTGCTTATTTCTTGCTCCACTATCTACTGACTAAAGTTGTTTATCACCTGAAGAGACTAGAAATGGAGAAGCTACTTACAGGTTTCCTAAGGAAAAAAAGTGATAGTGCTCCAATCAGGGGCATGTCTCCAATTAGTGGTTCCAGGATAACCCTCATAGTACCATGGATCTGGGAGAGAGAAACAGAAAAAGACAATGGAGTTGAATTCAGTTTAAATAAAATCTATTCACTGGCAATGCTCACAGGTCTAATTCATAAAGTTCCCAATTTTGGAAGAACTACATGAATATATTTTATATATATATTTATATTTATGTATAAAACTTCATCCAAATCCATAAAATTGTACATAGGCATTAAATACTTGGACTGACAAATTCACTTCATTCATCTAAAAGGAGATGGGAGGCAAATGGATGAGGAGGCCAAGCTCTTCTCAGCGGTATGTAGTGACAGTGACAAGGAGCAATGGCCAGAAGCTTGAACACAGGAAGTTCCATACAAACATGTGAAAGAACTTCTTTACAGCAAGGGTGATGGAGCACAGGAACTTCCTGTCCAGAGTGGCTGTGGAGTCTCCTTCTATGGAGACATTCAAGACCCACTTGGATGGCTACCTGTGCGACCTATTGTAGGGAACCTGCTTTAGCAGGGGAGTTGGACTCAATGAGCTCGAGATTCCTTTCAATCCTTGCAATTTGGTGATTCTGTGATCTACATTATTAGCTTATACCTAAAGCTAAGATAGATGATTCCTCTTATGAACCAACACACCAAATGTACATTTGCACTAGCTTCTTTCTCTCTTTTCCAGCAGAGAATGGTACTGATTAATAACAGTTCTGTATCTGAATGCACCCTTTTCAGCTCAGTCATGTTACTGAAGTTTTACATAATATCAATATTATTCAATTTTGAAAAACAAAAAAAGGTAAGTAACAATATCACACAATTAGTGGTTCTCTCTGGCAACTTCTAAACTATTTCATCAGCAAACGGCAATGCAGTGACAACTGGATATCAAAATAAAGAAGAATTGTACTTCACCTGTATACTTTTTACACCAGCTCTACAGAAGTATCTCTTGATCTCCAAATCAATTTCACAATTTCCAGCAAAACTAAGAAAGAAGAAAAATAAAGGAATACATTTCATTTTTATAAATCGAACTGCAGTAGAGTTGGTTCTATGCTGCACAGATAGGATGATGTCTTAAATCTCAGTCTGTATCCAAAAAAAAAAAAAAAGAAAAAGAAGCATGTTTATGCATTGAAACACATAACGAGATCAAGATTGTTAAAAAACAAAACAACACAAAACAAACCAACGAAACCACATGATCCTTGGGGTCCCTTCCAAACCAAGTCATTCTATCTGCCTCAATAACATCAACACTATTATCAAAACACCCAGAAATTAACACAAAGATGTATGTTATCATCTCCAGAACCATACGTAAGACAAAACACACCTGTAGCCTTAATTTTGGGAAATAATTCATACTCCATTCTAGGAAAACTGTTATACGAGTTTCACTGACATTGTGTGGACCTAGGTCCACTTTTATCCAATATAATAAAAGCAGCACTACACTTAGGCTGTTACTTTGCTACAAATGGAAGTTGTTTTGAGTTATCCAGAGACTTGCAAAAATAGACAATATTTAGATATTCAATAAACCGAGCATGCTTAGTAGGATGATCCACTGAGAAAGGCTTAAGCCAAAACAGACAAACTCTGAAGGGGAAGGAAGGATTGAAGCAAATTAGAAAATAACATTAAAAACAACTGAAGTTTTTCCTTGAAGAGTTCTTGCACCTTTCAGGAGCACCCCTTCCTAAGTCGAATGCTTAAAATTTTGCACATGCTGGCCAGTAAAACCAAAGCTTCTGCACGTTTAATTTCTTCCTGCTGCCCTTGGAGCTACTGCAAGATTTCCTGTTCCCTTTGAGTTTCAATTCAAACACAGGACAATGATCTGGCACTATTAGTTCCTCAAGTCATTCAAGCAGCAAGAATGGATGAATTTTTATAATAGGTATCTGTTGATAAAACAAGACAGGTATTTTTCTGTTCTTCCAAGATTATTCTTAGGAGCCCAAACAAAGTCATAATATTAAAAACAAGGTCAATATCACTTGCTTGAGAACTCCTAGAACTGATACACTTTGATCCTGAAATCTGGTTCACAGAAACTTACATTTTATAACCTAACAGAAGAAACATATGGACTCTTTTTAGATAATATAAGCAGAGGTTACAAACTGGCTTGGATATTGGTGGCTCTTCATATGTCAAATAGCTTTGTTGAAATACAGCTTCAAGTTATATAGTAAAAAAACCATTCAGCCAGTTTTAGAAATTTGATGTAATCTTATTACAGAGAAATTATCTCTGGGAAATTACATAGAAAACGGAACTGCCCACAAGGCAGAATCAAAAGAGAATGAAGGTGAGAGGCACTGCACTCATATCTATTATTCAAATCACCTGCAATTTACTGTGTTCTGTGCATGATGATGCTATCTGATTTCAAACAAATACAGTAAAAAAGAAAAGCATAAAAGCAGCAAAACATTCTTGTAATGCCCAACACTGGAATTTATTTCAGACTACTCAAAATGACAAGTCTGGGGAACTGGAAGAAAACAACACAATGAATTTAGGAAGGTGACCATTGCTTTCTCTGGAAAGAATGTAGTGTGAGCGTACAGTTTAAAAATAGGTATATAATTTTTAATACACAATTTTGAACGATGTAATTTCTTTTTATATCTGTATCTAACTAGCTAGCTATTTATATATATGTATATATACACATATATATACAGACACACATATATATACACACATACACACACAGCCAGCTCTAGAAGTATATGTTATAAATTTATGTAACAACATTACAGAAAGGCCAAATCAAACCTGCAATTGAAACTTCAGTCTTGGCACTTTGTAACATCAGAGTTATTTGTGTAATGATGACTGGGAAACAATATGTTCATTTGACAATCCACAATAAAATGATTACTAATTGAAGTTAAAAAAAAAGAGGTAATGAACTGCATTTGAGGATGCAATGTCAACAACTTTCAACCTTACAATAGAGTTAAACAGGGAAAACATGACGTCATCCACTGAGGTATTTATCTGGGTCTGTCAACAGTGAAAGCAGCATGGAACTCCACAGCAACATTAACATACAACTTGAAGACTCATTTACTCAGCAAGTTCTATACATTCAGATCATAGTACCTCAGTAAAATTATGGCTCCCGTAATGTACAGACCACAGGGATAGATTACAGTTTAATGAGGACAGACTTGTGTGAATACAAGAATAGCTGTACTGAATCAGATCAGAAGCCAAGTACGCTTTATGTGATCACTGTAGCCAGCAGGAAATAGCCAGAGGAAAAAGCTTTAAGAATAGCATAAACACATTTCCGAGATTAAAGTGATCTGAGATTCTGCTTTCTGAACTACTTTCATTATTTTATAAGTTCTACTAAACCAATTTTTATTTTTGTCTACTGCCAGTGCAATGGTAGCAAATTTCTCCATTCTAACCACAATTGCTAGAAGCTATGATAGTCACCCCGTAGTTTTATTTCCATTTTCTGCCTCAAAGACAGTGCTGCTGGTAGTAGTGTCAGGCTGTTAGGCTTGTTATTTAAACTACTTCAAGGTATTTATTTCAGCCTGTTAGACTGCATTCTTCTCCAGCTGTTATCACTTCTCTAAGTAGGTTGCAATGTCATGCCATGTAACATATGGCTGGAGATTTCACTGAAGTCTAGGAAATAAGACATGCCTGGAATTTTTTTGGCCCTTGCTCACAGAGGTAATCAACCTCCCAGAGCTGAAGCCGAGGATGCAGTAACTGATTGAGATCTTAACACTCTGGAGTCTACCTTAGAAAAAGGAGCCTACAGTTGTAAACACAGCTGGGATTCAGAAAAATATTTCAAAATTAAAAATAATCAAGTTTAAAGTCTGGAACTGACTTTGAAAAGTGGGCTGAGATGCCCAATTATCTTTTCGGTTACTGTCGGGGAAGCAGCAAGAAATGCAGAAGGCTGCTTTCTGCAGGATTACAATGGACTGACAAATCAGCCTTTTCACAAGCTACAGACAGGCAAAATAGTCACTGTAATACTCATCTATGACTGTTATATACAGAAACGTTGCTGGGTTCACTGAGTGTGCTTTCAAAAAACCCTGCAACTGCAGATACTGTTAAGGAAAATCTTTGGCAAGCACGGGGTACGTCTATTTATAAACCTATATGAAAGGGCAAAGAAACCTGAAGCAATTGCCATTATATAATACATAGATTTACTACAGTTGGAGGCATGACCACAAGTTACTTAAGCAGCAGTCATTTTCTTTATCTAATACTGTGTTTATAAAGAATCTAAGAAATTAAGACAAAAAAAAATCTTACATTTGAAATTTTAGACTAGACCAAATCCCACAGCAAAGCTGTACTGAATTATGAAAAAAGTAGTAACTCATAGATCATGGTTTAGCTCTGGAAATCTTTTTTTCAATTAACCATTAATTTAATGATGCAGTCATACAGAGAGTTGATATACTATTTCCCTCATTTAAACGCCATTTACAGCATGCAGTTCCTTCCTCCATTCACTTGCAATCAGAAGTAACAACATTTGTGTACCAAAGCAATTCTTCTTCCACTCCAACATAACTGCCTGCTTAAACAAACAAGACACATACTCTAAAGCATAGGCACTGTTGCAACATGAGAATAAAGGTCACCTGATCTGAAGATCCAAAATGATCTGCCTTTTGTCCACATTTTCAGTGTACACTTTTACACCATTTATTCTCAGAGGCTGAAAAAAAGAAGCAAACTGAAGCTGAATCCTCTCACTGATATATGTAATGTTGAACTCTTAATTTAGAAATAATGGTGTATATACACCTAATTATGTGTGAAGATAGACAAGTTAAACATTTACTATAAGCACTATCAAAGGTGTGAAGCAATTCTATCAGTTTAGCTGAAGACTATCAGAAGGATCCACTCAATCATAACCCTTCAGGCAATTGCTCTTGGTTTAGACCACTAGATTTCAATGTTTACTAGTTCAGTGTTTACTAGGGGTTTTATATCAAACCTCTGCCTCAACTTCTCTAGTAAACATCTGATTTCTCTGTACTAGAACACATTTTACGCTGTCAAAGTAATGTGTCACTTCCCTGTGCAGGTAGCACTGCAATTAAAACTACTTTTCCTTAGAATAATTTAGTCAGAATGGATGAAAAAATAATAACCCATTAACTCCACACACAGAATACACAACAGGTAAAGTACTTTGTATGCTTTTCATCTTCTCAAAAAGTAAAAATATTGGTTGATGCAGTAGTGCCCAATTTATTGCAAGCAGTGTGCTAGCTTATTCTTAGCTTGGACAGGTCAGACAGGCTCTCCAGCAGGCACGTGAGTTATATACCATGATTCCTTCTTCATGGGACTGAACAGCAGGCGAACATCTATCTGTTCCCTGAAACTGTAATACGCAGTCCTGTGAAAAGCTGAGCCAGAAGCCTTGTCACTGGACCCCATACATTACGTGCTGTCAAGTACATCTGTTACAAAACAAGATAATTGCACTTGGAACATCTGATAAGAAAAGGATAATGTTCCCTGCTCATTTAATCTAAAGCATTACATGAACAGTATTAAGATCATGTTGCTATGTGCTCTTCACACAACTAGATGCTGCTATACTTTGAGCCTTCATTCTGTTCTCAGGCAGACTTCTGCAGTAGAGATAGTAGGAAAATAATAATTAAAAAAAAAAAACAAAACACCATGAAATCTTAACTGATAAAAAAGCCATGTTTTTATTTTAACGTCACACCAGAAATCAGAATCAGGCTCATCAAGCACCACCAAAAACTATTTCTGTGTAGATTTAAACAGCTTACATGAAAACAGTACTTAAGGTAGAGCCTTCCCAAAGACTTGACCAGGAACTGACCTGATGACCAATATCAATCTTCGTAAAACTGAAGGTACTGAGGTGGTTGTTCGCTCCTCTTACTGCTGGCTCTATGGTCTCCCGAAAGAGTTTCTCAATAAATTGGCAAATAAAAGGCCACATTTGTTTCACAGTCTAAGAAAAAGAGGAAAAAAAAAAGAAACTTACTTATAAAACAGCTTCAGAAGTAACTGAAAATGTTTTCAACGGCAGATGTTAAGAAATACTGTAGAATGTTTGGAACATGTTGAACATGTCAGTTTTGTAGACAGTTCATTACAGATAAAAGGAAATAAAATGATATTAAGAAATTTCTTTTTATCACATGTATTCACATGCAACCTGCGCATACTGAATGTTAAATATATATGCTTTATTTACTACTTGCTAATTAACTCACGTTCTTCTTTGATCTCTTAATGAAACACATTTGAATAAATCCAAACTACACAGATCAGTATCTCACATTATTATTACACACACAAATCAAAACTGCAAAATTGATTTATTTTTAGATTGTAGGTCAGGAACTTACAGTAACTGGAGAGCATCCCAGAAAAGTAGAACATAAAAAACTGTGTTTACAGCTGCGATGACTTCCACACAATTATAGCTGTCATTATTCTAATGCCACCTAAAGTCACTCTCCAAAAATCACACGCAATCTCAACCCCATGAAAACAGATGTAATCTATTATGACTCCTTCTCGTGGCTGACCGGATCAGCAACCAGAAACTTATAAAACAAGCACAGAAAGCTAAAATCATTCTATTGTCAGATTCTTCCACACTGTCTTTTAGATCTTGAATTCCCCTTCCTCCTTGGATTTTTTGGGAAGCAGTGCTAATTGCTGCCCTTACCTTGTTGAGCCATTCTGCTCTTTCCGTATCTGGAAAATGGACCTAAAAAGAAAAAGAAATGAAAAATTAATACAAAATATGTATTCATTGATCATATCCAGTTATTTATAATACAGGAATGCTTAGTGATCTCCATACCAGTGCTGTACACACGTGAACAACACATTAAATACATAGTGTTCTTGATAAGACTATCAGAATTCAAGGAAATAAATATGTACTCATTGCCAAACTACACAAATGCAAGCCCAGGCACATACTTTATAGTGACATCTGGAATTAACTGTTGCTTTAAAACCACAAACAAGGAAAAAAGAAATAATAAGCATAGCTGACAGCTAGCACAAGGTGTCAACTAACTTTACCTCTCATGTTTCAAAGGCTTTTAACACGACTGCCAGAATTCCAAGTGCAACTGTTCCTTTCATTTGTGCCAGGTCTTTTGCAATATCAATAAATTACAATTAGAAATATCTATTACGTTCAGCTGAATCTCAGATACATGGATTGAAGTTCTCCCAACAGCTCTTCAAAAGCCATTTTTAATAATTCCCATTTTTAAGCAGCTGCAGAAGTTGGTGAGAGACAGAGGAGTGATGGTGTATAGGTGGATGGAAAGTACCCATCACAACAGGAAAATAGGAGCAGTTTTCCAGAAGGAAAGCATGGTTAGTAACCTTGTCACACAGACAAGACAGGTAGAAAAGCGTAGTTCAGCAGAAACAGAGTTTGTTCTTCTAATGTTGTGACCAAGTTCAGTGACAGGATGCAGGTCACACTACTGAAATGCAAAGAGCCTCTGAACACACTAAAAATCCATGACCTACATCTGCTGGCTTTTGTAAAGCAATGTCTCAAATGAATTGCGAAGTCTTAATCTCTTCATAGCAGAACAGACCGTAACGCAGCGTAACGGCTTTACATAGCAATGGTGACTAGTTATTTTCTCTAATAACCTATCATACATATAAGCAGTGAGAGGGACAACTTTTGAACTGCATTTTCAACAATCTGAATTTCAAAGCCCCTTTAATGACTCTTTTCAAGTTTAATTTTTATTATATTTTTGCACTAACAATCAGCATAACCATACTCTCAAGTATACTCGAGTTCTCTTCAGAGCAGCACCAAATTCCCCCCAGCTGTGTGTGCTTTAGCTGTGCTGCAGGGCTGCTCCCTGAAGTGCAGTCAGTACAGTCAGTTACTCTTCCATACAACTTTTTACAACTGTCTCACAGATCCAGTAAAACCACTACAAATGGCACAAGGAGATCAGGAGCATTCCCTCAAGGATTGCAGGTAAGAAGAATTCTATTTTTACTGTAGTCTAAAATGATGTTTCATATTGGCTATGTTTAAAAGGCACCTGCCTGAGGCCACATTACTTAGTGTAGGGCTGGCTCCTTCCATCTGTACTGACTGCTTCATTATTTGTTGCTCCAGATGGTAATCTTAAAGAAACTTCACTGGTCACTGCAAGTTTTACTATATATTCACATGATATAACTCACATTCTCAATCTAATTTCAATGCAACTAACTATAACTGAATTGCTTTCCAGTTATTCCACAAAGGTCTCCCAGACTAGACACCCATCCCTTCTGCTTGCTTTGGAAAGCTAAAACTGCAAACAAAAATCCCTGTGTATTAATAAAAGCACTCATGTCCAGCTTAAACATCAAAACCTAAAAGGGTATTACAATCAGTCTACAACCTCTACATGCATGACCAGTGGAGGGAGAGCATCCTACATAGGGAAATTCAGAGCAGAAGCGCAACCAAGGTGCTTTAAACCACCAAAAGCACAGTATAAACAGTGATTTAAACTTAGCCTGAAACTAGATGGTGTGGAAAAAAATGAAATGCTAAAATTAAGTGATCCCATGAATTATAACTGTCAGATTAATTTGCCTAAATTTGTTGCTATTTTAAGTCAAAATGATTGGGAAAAAAAAAAACTATAAAAGGAATCCCAGTATTAAGAGTATAATACAGCAGGATTTGAGCTCAGTTTAGCAGCACTTTACTTTTTTGTGTTCCAGTCAGTAAGGCAGGCAGGCCAAGGGACATTTTCAGTGAGACAGAGCTGAACAGGGCTGATGGTTTAATGCTGTGTATTCCAGGCAGCAATTTCCTTCTCTCTCCAGAACCCTGCAGCAGCAGGTGGTGGACTTCCTTATTCACACAGAGGAGTCAGCTCCAAGTTTTCTTCTCCACCCAAAGTGACAAGGCTGCTGCTCCAACACAGCCACTCCTTTCTAATGAGAAGTAATTGTCCTTAAGTAAATTTACACTAAATGAGGATGAGAGTGAGGTGGAAGAGAAAGCAGGCACTGCTCCCTCCCTTCCACTGCCTGCCTCCACTTTCCCTTCCAATAATTCACCTCTGGTGTTATTCTGTCGGTTTCTTAACTTTGTCAATGACAAAAATATCCTAGCTCCTCTAGGTAGAAACAGGTAGAAACAACTGCAACTACTGCTGCAGAACTGCAGGATTCAGTATTCCTGAAACAGAAGTCGAAACAGTTAATAATTAGAGTTCCTCAAAAACACTGCAATTAACCACAGCCATTTGTTGCCTAAATTAACAAACAACTGCTGTTTCCATTACTTTCCAGCAATCTGATTTGCTTCCGTTCAGCATACTTTGGCATGGATTCTGCGTTTGCAGTCTTAAGTATATTAAAATCATTAGCCTGTGCAAAGCAAAATCTGTATTTGGTGTTATAAATACAGTTTGCTGTCAGTATGAGAACTAGGCAAGGACCCCGATACAATCTTACGGAGCATCACTGCGCATGTATTGCATAGGGAATGTCTTCAAATACAAAAACATCTGTAAGATCCGGAAAGAGGGAAGGAGGCCAAGTATAGAAAATCAATTTTGTCATACATACTATTGCAGCTCACAGAATGCTCCATAGAACTGCAACTGAAAAGACCTATGTAAATCAGTGACACTAACCAAGTCTTGAAACTAAAAGCTATGTAAAATAAGCAGCACAGGGTTTGACAGTAATAGGCCGTAAACATAAATAAACACATAACTAAATAAATAAAGTCAAACACATGAAGATCAAAGGGAGAAGAAATCATCCGCACTAAAAGTCAGAGAGATAAAGATGGGGAAGGGCCTTAGGAACAACTGCTATGGCTCTCTGATCACTGTAAAAACTGCAAGTAAAGTGAAAATAGCAGAAAAGAATGGAAACCTATCTAAATGGAAGAAGCAGTTGTAATGGCATGCAAGGTTAAGGACTGCATTTATTTATAAACTGGAATGTGAGGCATTTGAATGCTTGGACAACACATCGGAAAACAAAATAAACCATTAAAAAAAAAAAAAAAAGAATTCCATGCCCTTTGAGTCAGACCTGCACCTATGAGACAGAGCAGCACTAGACACACATAGTTGGTGTCACACCAAATGTTCCTGCAGCACACGCTGCCCCACGTGAGCTCCGCTATCAGCCCCACATGCCCCACAAGCTGCCACGAGGCACGGCAGATGTCTGCTCAGCACACATTTCCCAGAGTGATGTCTGCCATACTCCTCACTGTCCCACAAGCTTCAGCTCAGAGCCAGGGCAGGCATTGAGGTAAAAGAAGGAATTCCTTCAGCAACACGGCAACTAAACACAGAGCAGACTGGCACTTCTAGGAAGGCTGAAACAAGCAGGTTTTCAGCACATCCTTGTCTAAGTACTAACACGTGAGAGCTACTATACAAAAGGAATGTACCTCAAGTATTGAAAAGGACATACATTGAATAGTTGAGAAGGTTGTATTTTGTTGTAGCCCTCTGTTACTTGTTATTCTCTTCTTCCTCATGTCATACCAAGTGGTTCAAAACTGAAATGAACAGCAGCTCATACACACACGGGATAAATATCCTGGTATTTCATAACGGGAACTTCCTAACACATTTATAGTATTACACCTGGAAGACAAGGGAAACGATAGCAGCAGGGCACAGGGTGTTCTTTGTATCACCAGGCAAAGGTAGCACAGCGCAGCTCTTCAGAAAGTGCTGCAAACGGTTGCGGCACTGTTGTGACAGTCAACCTACCCACACACACTGCTGAATTTCATCTAAGCCAAAGTACAGAGAGAGATCACACACTCAACCTTTCTGCTATGCTAGCATTACAACATGAAATTGAACTGAAAATATGTAATGTTTTTCCAAATGCTGCAAGCATCTCTTACCAGCGATCAGAGAAGTATCTAAATTTCTCCTCTGAGTAAAAGAAGAATGCCATTTAGCTTCAGTATTTCTTTAAGAAGTTATACAAAATGTGCATATCAGATTTTAATTGGGAAAGTGACCCAGAAGGGCCTTAAAGTCGTGGCAGCTACGGATCCCTCACTCAGTCCATCCCCACTGCAACACTGCAGCACCACCAATGTGCTCTCATTTGGACATTCCACCTGACTGCTACAGCAAACACTGTCTTTGGCAACACAAAATAACAGTCTATTTGCAAAGGAAAATCCTCCCTGAAATACTGCTCTGATGTGACTGACAGAGCAACCCAGGACCACTCAGAACTGAAGGATGCTGAAGCAGCAAAAGCACAAGTTCAGTTTTCTCCATGCATACCTTTCACTTCAATAAGTACTAAATGTGCTTCACTCACACAGGCAGTGAGGCTTGTTGAAAACTGCAGTACTTTTCAGCAATTTGACTCATCAGTACAAAACCTACATAAAATTTGCTTAAGTGCTGCTATTTTTACATGTGAGTGCAAAGAGAGACAGTGCAAGTACACTGCAGAATGAAGTTATCCAGAAACCTATTTTAGCAGCAGCTTGCCATAAAATCCTCTGGGATAAGCATTATAAGCAGCTGCTCTGGAAGAAGGACAGAACAGCAGTCTGCAAGCAGTGGAGCTGGGAAACCCTTCTTCTAGACTGACACTTTGCCTTTGCAAGCCCACCTCGAGGAATGCTGGTCAGCCCAGCAATTCACTGAGCATCACTCACTTCCAGAAACACTGGGGCTTAAGCCCCTGAAGAACAACATATAAAACAAATACCCCTTCCATAACATATTTTTGGCTCCTCTGTTTTTTCCCCAGAGTTTAATACAGGTTTCTGATCTCAAAACAAGTTACCAAGGACAAGTACAGCCATTAGAAGTTATCACCAAGTAAAAAGATTCATTTTGCCTTCATCTTTCTCTAAAAGGAAAAAAAAAATAATCACAACAAAAACAAACTGAGGAAATCAAGTTACGCTTCCCAGTTTGATGGCCAGATTTTGTATTTTCAATATCTCTTCAATAAGAAGAATTCCTTTACATTTCATATAGGAGGGTTTAAATTTCAAAGGGCTTATGAAATCACAGGATATTGTAGAAATGCAGGGATGAAAACAATTCCAATGTTCACAGACCTAACAAGGCATCTGGCTGGTCTGCCCACAAAAGGCAGCCCTTTGGTTATATTGGTTGAGTTCATATCCTTTATTCAGAAGCCACCAAGAATAAGCACTCACTGAAAGCAATCCTCAGGCTAATGGGAAGTGCAAGATTCCCAACAAAAATATTTCAAGGCATTCTTCAACTGAAACAAAAGATTTGCCCTTCTTCTAAATGGCTAGTTGGAACAGAAGTGAAGTTGAGCAATTCTTGAAGAGAGGTGATCAGCACTTAGGTTTACCACTTACTACCCAAAAGAGTGATGTGATCTCTTAACTATCCAGAAGAGCAGAACTTGCTACCAATTGTTAAGACAGCACAGTGCCCTCTGTCTGACCTTCAGTATGTACTCACAGCAACAGCAATTGTATTTAAGAGTCCATGTAAACGGAAGGGCAGGACAGGCAGAGTTAAGTAAATAGATAAATAAAGGACTGAACAACATGACACATGAAAACAATCAAGAACTGGATTTACACTCAAAGTCTTGTTGTCACACCAGGTTACAGGCATCCAACTTAACCAGAATTCACCAAGTCAGACATCTCATCACAGCCCATGCTGCTATGTCTCCAGGTTCCCACAACTGCCACTGAAAGCAGAGACTCAGATTTTAAATTGTCAGACTGCTGAAAGGCAGGGCACGAACCAAGCTTATCAGGACTCTCATTGAATTTTGCTACTTGAAAAATGCTACTTTTTGGCACGTTGCTCACTTAATCTCTTGTTATTCTCAAAAGTCATTTCATTCATCTTCCTCTTTTCCCTAGCAGTCTTAATTACCTTGAAATTTTAGCTTTCAGGTTATCTATGCTTTATAGGGCATTGACACTTTATTTTTACTGTTACATTTTAAAAATATCATTTGTATTTTTAAGAATAGATGACAAATTCCTTTCCAATTCTCTCGAGAACCCAGGCATGTTCCCAAGGATCCTACTGCATGCCAGAGTGTTTTGCTGTCTTCATGATCAACAGAAGAAAAATTTCCTCTCTGGATTGCTAAATTCAAGCTTTCAAACTAGCTTATACAACCAGTATGGCAGCACAGTTTACTACCCTTTGAATGGACTTGTGCAAAGTGTTTGTCACTGTCTTACCTGACATCCTTGTCCCTAAACCTGAGACATGGATGTGACAGATGTACCACTCAGTGGATAAGGAATGGGCCAGAAGGCCACACTCAAAGTGTTGTGGTCCACGGCTCAGTGTCCAGGTGGTGACTGGTGATCAGTGGTGTTCCT
This sequence comes from Bambusicola thoracicus, assembly GCA_002909625.1. Lineage (NCBI taxonomy): Eukaryota > Metazoa > Chordata > Aves > Galliformes > Phasianidae > Bambusicola > Bambusicola thoracicus. The sequence goes on along the minus strand of PPHD01000198.1, from coordinate 53,757 downwards.
CAGGGGTCAGTATTGGGACCACTATTGCTTAATATATTTGTTGGTGACAAAGACAATAGGATTATCAGCACTCTCAGAAAGCCTGTTTATAACACCAAGCTGTGTGTCGCAGTCGACACAGTGGAGGGAAGGGATGCCATCCCAAGGGACCCAAACAGGCTTGAGAGATGGGGCCATGAGCAACAAGGCCAAGTGCAAGGTCCTGCACTTTGGCTGGAGCAATCCCAAACACAAACACTGTCTGGACAGAGAATCGATTGAGATAAGCTCAGAGGAGAAAGACTTGACACTACTTGATGGGAAGCCCAACATGAGCCAGATATGTGCCCATGCAGCCCAGAAGGCCAACTGTATCCGGGGCTGGAACACCCTTCCCATGAAGAAAGGTTAAAGAAGCTGGGCTTGGTCAGCCTGGAGAACAGAAGGCTCCAGAGACATCTCATTAAGGCTCTCCACTATTTAAAAGGAGCTTTTAAACAAGATGAAGATTGACTGATGGTCTGATGATCCACCCCTGGAGTTTCTCAAGGCAAGGCTGAATGGGGCCCTGGGCAACCTGATCTGGTGGGAGGCAATCATGCCCATGGCGGAGGGGTTAAAACTGGATGATCTTTAAAGATCCCTTCCAACTCAAGCCATTCTATGATCCTATTAACTTTGTGGGTCTCTTCCAACTCAGTATGTTCTACGATTCTATGTTCTTTAATGTCGCCTACAACCTAAACCATTCTGATTCTATGAATCGTCTGCAGCTATGAAAAGAAGGCCTGGCTTTTGTGTCAAACTGTCCTCAACTCATATTACTTCTGTCTGTACTAAAAGGCTAAAGATTTTATCACAAAAATGGAAGTTCTCCCTTTTGCTGTTTTCATATTTTCAAACACAAGTTTGCAGTTTGCTCACCCCAAAACCAGTAACATTACATGCAAATTAAAGCTGGGTTAACAGCACCCTTAGATGCATTTCTTTTCTTGTTCTTCCCATTCAAGCACTTCACTCGACATGCATAAGAGTTCTCTGAAACTGTCCATGTTTGTTTCTTGTCTTCTTTACCTTAAGGACACCACCCACTCTACAAATCAGTTCCAACACGCTCACCGGTAACACCAGCACTTCATCCAGAAGTGCAAGAAGCTTGCCTGAACAGATACTGAGTACTGGGAAGTCCAAGCAAACTTCTTTAGGAAAAAACACAGACACACAGAACCAAGTGTCATTTGTACATTTCTGGGATGGGACTTACATAAAACTCAGTGTTTTTAATGATCAGGTTTGCAGCAAGATTTCTAACATTTGCTTTCTCTGAAAGGATTTTACATGCCCTCTCACCCCCCAAAGGGACTGCATCTCAGCGCAGTACACTACATGCTGTTAGTTGTTTACAAAAGATACTCAGAATACACCATACACTTCTTTGGCACCACTTACCAAGTCTTGCGCTAGGTGAGATCAAAGGCCCAGCCTTAAACTGAAACCACAACTGAGACTTAAGGAACAAGAAAGCAAGCAGTACTGTGAGGTTATCCTTCCCTGAACATACTTGCAACTTCTCCAGAGGCTGACTGTAACCCTCAAGCAGGATCACGCTGAGAACAGGAAACCAAAGAAATGCATAACTGGGAGACACTGACCATTGAATTCTAACCCACTGCAACTGCAGGCATCATTATGCTATTTCTGTTTATAAACTCCACCTTTAAACCATGGAGTTTGCTGCCATTACTCAGAACAGAGCAGGAAGGACAGCTTTGGTGTGTTTTTGGTAGCGTGGGTTGCTAAGGAAAGACTGAAGCACTCTGCTAGACCAAGTTTCTATACTTAGGTATGCTACATCATGCGTTTGAACTACAAGGTGGAACCAATACTCAGCCTGCCACCCAACTTATTTAACTGTTAGCTTCATTCTTATGTATCAGTATTTACTGCAGACATATCCATTGGCTTTGAAATAAAAAGTGTTTTCATTATATATATCAAGGAGATCTTAAAAGTATGTTTCCAATCCTGCCTACAGCCCGTCATTCCAATATTCATCCAAATTGCAGATCTGTTTCAATAGCCTACCTTTCAACTGGAATAACTGCCCCATGACTGAGCTTAACACCTCTTACCCATTTTATAATAAGTACAGCAAGTGTGCTTAAATTAGACCTGCATACGGAAGGGATACCACTTAAAAAAAACCAAACCAACATCCACTGCTGAAATCAAATGTGCTTAAGCTACTGAACTGCACAGTAACATCCAGCAAGCTGCAAATCTGTCACAAGACCCGTGCTTTCTGTCAGCCTCAGTTACCATTAGAAAAACACTGTGCAAAGTTTGGAAGCAGCAGGGTTTTCATACGTAAATGCAGTATTTCCTTATTCTGGCATTAGAAAAACAGGTAAAATCCTGGTTCCAGTAAAGTAGCTGCTGAACTCCTATGAATTCAGCAGGCTCAGGACTTGTGGCAGCTTCGTATTCCAGCACACTTATAATGTTACACTGATAATAACATGAAAACACCACAAAAATTACATTAGGAAGAACTCTTCAGCAGGTGGGAGCCATGCACGAGCAAAGTGGCCACAGAGTGCAGATATAGCACTTGTGGTACATACATATAATTAAAAATAGACTGACAGCCCTGCACCAACACTTAACTTTGACACTCATTTTCATTGGATAAAATTTGAAACAAACAGAATACTTACAAGAACTGCAGTTATACAGTACATACAAAGGAGGACAAGAAACGTTTCGTGTGAGTGACAAACTGTGAGTAATGCTTCTTGAAATCTTAAATAATTTCAATCACAGAATGAATCGAACAGCAAAACAGTGTCCAAAGCGCTACAGGGTCTACAATCCTCCAAAAACAGATGAACAGTGCTGGGCAGGCGCTCCTGAGTCTGCAATATCATTTACTCCACACTCAGCAAAAAAAAAAGACAGATGTGGGACTGAAGAAAACAAGTGAATGGGTACCACTGGGTGTGCAACACCTTTTCTCCAAGGCTTTACGTGTTGCAATAGTACAGTTGAAACATTCCTAGATATTTACTGCTCTGTGGATCCTTTGACTTGTGCACACAGCAGCATAACACTCTGGTCACTTGACTCTCCTTTCAAGTCTTTATAATATAATCAACAAAACCAAGGTGGGGAAAAAAAAAATATTCCTATGAGTAGTAAATTTGAAGGTCAGAAATGAACATCTGACTACAGCTGTATCATTTCAGTCTGCATCAACACACTCTTCAGTGTCTGTTATGAGTTCTTACATCATAAAAAGAACCATGGAAGAAACTGATCACAGAACACTGAAAATACAACTATTCTTTCTAAGCTCAGCTATCTTAAAACAATACTGGAAACTAAATAACATGCCTCCTCCTGCTGTTTGGGTTGTTTAACATGAACAATATACTTCTTGAAGGATGCCTCATTTTAATTTCTCTATCTTTCATATAAGCTCACTATGCTTATTTTATTTGCAGATATTTAGAGAAGAAGACCTCCATTTTTGCTAGAATATTCTGGACTTTTTACATAAGCAGTTCCAAAACCAGTCCTTCAGTGGGATCTCAAGTTATGAAAACATCTTGAGTATGTTGCAAGGGTTTTCAAGAATAACAATGAATTACTTTCAGGTAGCAAGTACTGTCCACCTGGAGACCAGAACCACAAAGACATTCCTGTACACACAGCCATTGCTTCTGCTCAGCTAATGCTTACATGAAGATGTTTGCCCAGAACCAAAACTAGCCTTGTATACAAGGTAGCCACTGTCCTTCAAACACACAGATGGTTAGGACACAAGGGAGTGACAAAGTGTGTTTCTTGACGAGGGGGAATGTTCCAACATTAGCTGGAATAGTTGGGCATCTGATATACAGGAGGGAAAGGCAGCAGTGGAAAGGATGGAGGGAAAAAAGAAGTTGGATACATTTATGCTTATATAATGCAGCACAGAGCCGTGACCTTTTATCTTGTATTACTGGTTATCATCTGCGCTGAAGTCACTGTTGAAGACCCAAACATTTGCAAACCTCTTGAATATTCTTTACCCCTAACTCTATCACTACAGTCTATATTCTCTTCTCTTATATATGGTTTCACAGCAGTTTCAAAGGTTTCCAATTTAAAGATTCAAATACTGGTGATCTTAGGCTGGATTACTCTGCTCTAATATTAAATTAGTACCTTTTACACATTCAACAATAACCTAGACAAGCTGCACCTGCTTTATCACTGACAGAGAGAAAAAAGGACCTCTGGAGAGACACATCTGGAAACACATGTCCCAGGTCAGATAGAGACCTCTGAAGACACTTTTACTAATCACAAAGAAAGTCTCAAATGAATGCAGACTTTGTCCAAACTTAGTTAAAGTAAAGTAAACTGTAGTTTCAAACAGAAACCAAATATCTTACGGCTAAAAACAACCTGAGTACTAGTTCCACAAATGGAAAGAAATTTCTAACAACTAAAGACAACAGCCTGAACTGACCAAAATCAACCCCCCCATTCTCTAGAATCTAGCACCAGGAAATCTTACACATGACAATGACAGAATAACTATGGCACTTAATTGAATTGCTCCAAAGCAGAATCATCCTTAATCTGTAGTTTTCTTGACAGAGGTTATATCTGTGCAGAAGTAAACAACATGCATTCAAAGTCACTGTTACCACCTGAACTCTCAACAGATTTCACAACAGATGCTGTTGACAGTGTTCACAGTGATCATGCTTTTATTTTTCATTAGTTCTACAAAAGAATATTTACTACATGAATTAATTAAAATCCAACAGCTGCACCCAGATTGCTAATGTTTAGCATGCAAAAGTAGCAGTGAAGATGTGACCTCATTACTCCAGGTTCTTACTGCACAGAGGAAAAGGGACCTCCTGCAAAAAATGCGCCTCACTCCTTCCCACTGACTAAAGACAGATGGCAGAGAGAGGCTTACATCTCTACAATGAGGTGCCCAAGCTCAGCAGCATGAATCCATATTTCCGTTTGCTATAGCAAACGTCATTATTTGTGCTAATTGGCAACAGCTTTTACTGTTGATTGTGTTGTTTTAGACCTGAATCCCAGCCCAGTATGATTAACAGATACTTTCAGCAGCCTAAGTTTGGTCTGTATGCAGATCTTAATCACATGTAATAGCTTTCTTGCAAAGGATATTACTCAAATTTAGAAGAATGCAGCGATGACAGTTCATGTGGAATCAAAACTCCTGAGTAAAATGCCACAGCTCTTGTCAGAGATCTGCATAAATAGTGATTAATTCGTAGTTGTATCATTCCAGCTGAAAAACGTACTTCAAGGAATTCAATGGGAGGGTTTTCCAAACACAATTAGCCTCTGACAAAGAAAAAAAAGCATATTTATTTCCATCATAAAAGGCATACAAAGGTGCAAATCAAAATGCACCATTCTAATTGCCCAGTACAATGTGCTGCATGCAACACAGACCCGATTCTGGTCAACACGTTTGAAATATTCTCAGGACATCAAACAGTCAGTAAGCTCCACATTCATCTACAAATGATTGTTGTTTCAACTATGTTGAAAATTTTCTGTCTTCACAACACAGCTGAAGATTTGTTTGCTTATGGAGAAGTGTTCCATCAAGAGACTTGTAAACGATACTGGAAAAAATTAACACCGCCTTTGAGAGAGGCATTGCAGTGTTTCATTATTCACATTCACTTTTGTCCCCGGGGGCTCAACAGAGTTACTTTCTTTTTAAACAGTGACACCTCAAATCCTGCGTCACTGACTAATCTGAGCTGTCCCAAATATATTTGGTTTTGTTCTTATTTTTTTCCATTTCTCTTACTCAGTGGGAGATCACGGCGTAACAGCTTTACTTATACATCGCATTCACCGGAGTACCACAGATAGGAATGTTATTTCCACGTGCTGTGCAATGCAATCAATCACAGTGATAAAAGGCAGAGCTGGATTTCATCGCTTCAACTGCTGGAAGAAGAAACAAGAACGTGCAAAACCCACAAGATAACTGACAAAAAGAAAAGTCATTTCCCTAAGCACTGCAAGCCTCAGGCGAGAGAAGGTAAGGTCATTTGTTTTCTCACAGGTTACAATTAACCTCAAGGCTCCTGTGTAGAGGAAATTCCAAAGTGATCTGGCAGAGCTTAAAATCCATTACTTTTAGGAATAATTAATAATTCTGCTCTGTCAGTGGATCTATTTCTATTATCTCGTCCAAAGTAGAAGTGAAAATATCCAACAGTTTTTCAGCTGGCACTGTGAGGACACAGAAGTGAATTGATATTATCACAGTCTACGATAAATGCTTTAAAGCAACTGTAAGCAAAAGCTACTATCACTTCCATCCCTTCAAGAGAGTTGCATGTAAAGCAGAAACATCTCCACTTATCTGAAGAAAATACCTGCTAAACATTCAACATGGCAAATACCAGATTTACCTAAAGTGAAGATGTCAGATTGGATGCCTTCCACCAGAACTAACAAACGCTGTCCTCTGGTTTCCTACCACCCCTTCCCTGAGCAAATATTTGAACATCTTTAAAAATTGCCCAGTAGGTCCCACATCAGCGAGCTCCAAAAGAACTGCCCACCACAATTCCTTCCCAGTTCTGCTCAAACATCCGGATAACACTGCGCAGATTCTCTCCCCAGAGTTAACGTGGAGAGGTTTAAGACCTAGGAAGAAGGTGAAGACAAACACAAAAATACATAACACATGTGTGTTCTGGAAAACAACACGGGAGTCCCAATCTACTGTTTTACAATAACATTTTTGTAGTTCCTCATCTCTCCTGCAGTAAAATTAAATATGATACCAAATCAAGTCTGTGGTTCTACCAGTGATCTAATGAACTAAGAAGGAAAAAAAAAAAATCACTGGGGAGTTTTTTAGCACATGGAAGTACAGATTGGTAACGTTCTTGTTATTTACAACCATACTTTAGAGTACTCAGAACACACAGGACAGAAACTTCACAGACTACCACTGCAACACTATCAAAACACAAAGGAACTGAAGAAACAACTGCTGGCAAAAGATTTCTGTTACATAGATAAGACACAAGAAGTTATGTGCAACTTTTACAAAAGTTTTATATGTAGACAAATCTGGTAAATAACCAATTACCACAATAAAAGACTTATGCGAACAAAAGAGGAATAAGAAAATTGAGGATCTGGATAACTGAAGCACATTCACATCAGCACAGAGCTCACACCTAACACACCCTGAAAAGAGAGGAAAAAAAGCATTCTGAAGTCCAAATATTTTCCTTAAAAAACAAACCGAAGTAAAGTGAAGATGATCACGAGACTACAGTTTAACCTATCAACCACCAAATCAATCACCTAATTTATCACTATTGAATCTTCTTGTACTACATACCATTCAAATGACAAGAATGCCGATTTCCCCCTCTTCCCCACCTTAGCATTTCCTGGCTGCTTCTTGGCATGTAACCGGCAGAGAGTGGGTGGGTGGAAAAGCATTCTCTTTCTGGTTCATGTATTTAAGGAGAAAGTAATCGGTTGAGGAACACGGCCGTTTAAAATATGTATTTAGTCAGCATCATAAAACTCACTACTAGACTAGGACGACTTCCTAGTACATATCCAAGATAATTTAGCATTTTAATTAACAAGATGAATCAACAGACTGGAGGAGGAGGGAAAGGAAACAAAATAAGAACAGACATTTCTTCATTTGAAGTGTCACACATCCACTGCGGTAACAACAGCCTGCTTGGAAACACGCAGACGGATCAAACTTGCTCACTACCAACAAATCTGGAGAGTTTGTTCTATGAGGCTGCAGGAAGCAGCTCAGGGCACGGCTCGTAATTCTCTTCCCAGCAGCGGAATGCCACAAGAGTTCTCGACAAGTTTCTGCATACAGAATTACAAGCAGAATTAACTCCTGCACTTCGAAGCTAACCAAGTCAGCAGCCTACAGAATATACTGTGTGAAGAAGGGCATCTGAGAAAGCATAGAAACCTCTTTACAGGCCACATATTACAAAGAAGTAACAACAGTGCTTAAATACAAAGCAAACTGAGAGCTGCCTCAGCTGATAAGTTCTACTTGAGCTTTTATCCTTCCTGCACTGTTATCTTCAGTAGGGTATTACAAACTGAGCAGCACAGGTTTTAAGAACAGAGGTGAGGATCGCAATACTGCAGGACTAATTCAAATCAAAATCGGGGATTTACAGCTCCCTTCACCCTGCAGCACACCCTATGGGCTCTTCTGAGAATTAAATAGGGAGACACAGCTTTTTAAAAGATATTTCTATTTTTATACAAGTGCACCTGTTGCCTTCCCACCTTCCCATTAAGGCAGAAAGCGAGGGAATACAATGGACAATGGATTGCAAATACATTTTATTTCTTATTTGGTGTTCATCTTCCAATCCTTCCCCACAGAAACTATGTCAGGTTGGGTAAATCACACAAGCCAGTACCTATCCAAAGAAATGAAGAAAAATTAGATTACCTCGATTCAAGCAAACAGATGGAAAAAGGTGTGCAATTTACACTAAGTACAAATCTCTCCAGTGAAAGTGCTTGCTTTTGAACTACAATGTAAACCTGACCCTGCTGCTATATGATAAGGACAGCCAAATGACAATGTAATGCTTGCTTGTCACATGACAGTTATTTTCAGCCAAGCAAAACCAGCTCTATATTTCCAGTAACGACTTCCTGAGGCATCATTCCAGGCTGCTCCAGCTGAACACCGTTAGCCCCATCTCCAGCATTCAACTGCTACTGAGAGTTCTGCAGTCACATCAGGGTGTAGCAGACAAAACTCAGTGCAATGACTCATCATCCAGGAACGCTCTGCTTTGGAAGGTTATTTATATAACTGGAGTTCCGTTGAAAATGGTGTGTTTTAGCAATTTGCTCTGCAGAATTTTAATACCAGTTATTTAGCTGACAGCCATCTCAACAACTTAGGAGAACTACCTCCTAAACAAAACACTTCTTTAAAGATAGCCTCCATCTACTCCTTCTTGCTGGTACGCTTAACACTGAACCAAACTGTCTTAGTTTCAGCTGCAATGGATTGTTTTCTTCAGAGTGTGTGGTATGCTTTGGTTCCAGGTGAAAAACAATGCTGATAACACACTGATGTTTATAGCTGCTGCTAAGCAGTGCTCTACAGAGCCAAGGCCATTCCAGTTTCTCAGAGAAGGAGCTGGGAGGAAGGAGAATTAGGAGAGCTGACTTAAACTGGCAAAAGGGATATTCCATACTATAAGATTTCATGCAGAAGCAGTTTTGAAGGGGGTGGGAGTTCATCTCACTCTCTTCCACTTGCTGGGCATCAGTTGGTAGGTGGTGAGCAATTGCTTGTGCATCACTTGTTATATACATTCAACTACATATGCATATATATATAGTTGTAACTATTATTCTTTTCCTCTTCTCTTAGTAAATAGTTTTATGTCAACCCATGAGTTCTTTGGTGTTTTTTTTTCAGTTCTCCCAACCCACTGGAAAGTGAGCAAAAGACTGCGTGATGGTGAGCTACCTGCTGGGTTAAACCACAGCACAAATGCTGCTATTTTATGCAGAAAAGGTTTCTTGTTTGCAAGCTGCAGCTGCAGACTGAAAGCTAATTAAATGGTAACTTAAAACAAAACCAATCATAGGATAATTTATGCTGGAAGGAACCTCTGGAGCTCATCTGATCCAGCCACCCGCTAAAAACAGGGCTGACTCTGAAGTTGGCTTGAGTATCCATAGTTGGTATATTTGATAACTAAGTACATTTAAATGTTATCAAAGAACCCGAACATGCAACTTGACATTATAAATTTTCCAAGTGTGTATTTTGCCTTCCCACAAAAACATCTCAGCAGTGTAATTTGCCACTTGTCTCTAAGAGAGTCGTCTTCATGCACGCTATTGCTCCATTTCACTACAAACTTGACCGTAGACTTCCACATCCTCCTTTTTGTAGGCAGCAGCACTCATGTGGCAGCACAGTAAGCCAACTCCAGGAAACAATCCAGCTGAATGCTCAACCTGGCAAAAATCTGCGCTTAGTTGGCCAAGTAAATTCTAATGCTGGCACAAGGAGGCAGTGGGAAAATACAACTGTGTGCAGGACATGCTTTTTGTCAGGATTGCACTTTTACTTCATTTTGAAACTGCAGAATCATTCGCCTTGATTTAACTGCTGGACTCCCTGACTCTCTCTGGAATAAGGTTATTTGAGCACAGAGAAAAGCAGGACTTGGCTTACATATAAAACCTAGGGATGCTGCTTATATATATTCTCATGAATAAGGAATTGCTAATGGAAAGAAGCTTGAAACCTCCCACTGTTCTTCTTTTAACAGTATCACAGGAAGCACATAGATGGAGCAGAACAAAACTGAAAAAAGGCTACAGCATTTACGCTGCAAAGAAAATAAGACTTCACAAGTCCAACAAAGACTGGTACATGAAGGTTGGCAGAAACTATGTAGGAATAAAAATTAGAATTGAGTTGAGGATGGGGATCAAATAACTCTGCGAAGAGGCCAAGGAGCACCTTTCCTCCAACCATGAAACACCTTATCAATGAAATTCAAGAGTAGATGGGACACAGCTCACATGCACTATGAGCTTAAGAGAAATAAAGGAATATGCTAAGGAATGAGAGAGATCAGGAGAAAGTACATTAAGAAGCTAAAGCAAATGGAATGGATATAGCCAGACCAGGGTACCTCCTGAACACATTCAAAGTCAGTAAAGGACTCAGGGCAAGCTGATCTGGTGGAGACTCCTGTCCATGGCAGGGGGCTGGAACTAGGTGATTTTAAGGTGCCTTTCCACTCAAACTATATTATGATTCTATAATCCTGATTACTGAAATTCACCTCTGTAACGGAACATACTAACAAAGCTGAATTGGGACTCATTTCAGTCCAATGGGGAAAGAATCAACCACTGCTATCAGTTCAATAATCCACCTCCCTATATCCTTTATTTTCATTAAGAGTTCACAAACACCATACAAAGATAAGGGTTTAATTTTTCTTTGAAGAAGTGCAGTATTTTCCCTGAACATAGAAATGCAGCTCTACGTATGTTTCAAGTTCTGCTTGCCAAGCTTACATCAAACTCAGAAGCTGTCCCCTGCTAGCTCCTGAGCTCCTGGTGGGGTGCTCATTCCCACCATCCTTAGGAAAGAGTAGGCTAAAAATGTTCGGAACAACTATCCATATTACCAGAGTCAAATACAATGGAATCTATTAAAGGTAATTCTGGAACTGCAACAGAAATAAGAGATTTTTGTATCTGTATGATGAACCACACCAATCCAATGATCTGAGTTAGTTTATAATCATTAACTGCCACTTTCAGAACCTGATATACAATATAAAGCTCTACCAAACGAGCTTTCAGATAATACAGGGGATATTTAACAACTGCATTCTTTTAAAACTTCATTTCAAAATAGGTTTTAAAAGCAGCTTCCAGAAACCCACATCTCAGCACAGGCAGGTCAGCAAGAAATTGCTGCAAAGTTCAAAAGAAGTTATGCCAAAGGCAGTTTGAGCAACTAGAAAACTTCCGTGCAATTATTAGCAATGGCTGGGAAAATGGGAGATAATTAATTTGATTTATATTGCAGCTTAAGTCAAAGATGTTTATTTTACTAGAAACAAAACACTACTTGTTCTTTCATTTTAAAATACAGGAACAAGACGTTAAAGAATTGCTTTAAATACTCAAAATTTCTACAGCAGGCCCTCATTACTATAAGCCGGAATGAAAACATTTGTGTAATAACCTTCCTATTTACCAACAGGCCCTCATGCAAAGTAAAACAAAGAAAAAAAGAATGGAATTCATATCCAGCTCCATTCTGTGATGTGTCAACAACCTCAAGCAGCAGCAATCTAAAGCCAGAAGAAACCTGTAGAAGAGGCAGAAAAGGTCAACGGTTCTCTTGGTTCCTCTCCTCCCTTCTGTAAAACTTTGGTCTTCACTGCCAAGATCTTTATGACTTCTGCCTATTCAAATACGGCTACAGTCAGCCCCACCCCTATATTTAACAACTATTCAGGCACAAACAGCTCTGGCAGACTCGAATGAAGATAAAATAAAGATACACCTTCATCAGCTATTCAGACAAACAGTACATTTGAAAAATACATTTGAAGTAGTTCCAAAAGTCACTAGTAACTGTTAGATAATATCTATTTCTTATACTGAAAAAAACCCAACAATATAAACACACATTCAGAAGGCCTGATGAACCTAAAACCAGTTCAAAAATCACACTATTACTTTTGGGTTAATATTTTTCTACAGTATTTGGTATCATACTGATAAACATCAGCTCATCACATGGTTTTCTACCATAAGTACTCCAGAAAAGGATATTTTGTATGAATCACACAGTGATGCTTATTACCACGTTACTACATGAGAGAATGAAGTATGTGACACAGATAATCTCGGTACAGTTTTAACATAGTAAATCTGAGAACTTTATTTGAGAAAGACCTTCCTGGTCTCCCTTTATCACCTCTCTGCTCTCCATTCCATACCATCATTCACATCTCTTAACCATGCAGTACTCCCAGAAAGTCACCCAGGTTACCTTCTGAAGCACAAGCAGCAATACCGAACCAAACTAAACTCCTTCCAAAACAAAAACACAGAAACACACAAATCACATGTGATTATGTGATGTGTACACTACGAGGCACTTAGAACAGAAAGCAGTTTTGAAGGAAAATAAAGCATCAGGCGGAAGGACGTGAACTTCATTTGTTAAATACTCTCCAGGTATTATTCAATTCTTACTCACACTCTTTCATACTTTCCAGATGCAGGCTGGCAGCCTAGAGTATATGGCCATCTGTGGTACTCACCAGCTAAACTGATGAGATCCAGCTTAGCATTAAGTAGCCATACATGGAAGTAATTTTTCTTATAAACCACTCCTCAGGAAACACAATCTAACGCACCAAACTAGCAGTTGGAGAGAGGATGAGAAGGATGTATAGTAAGGTCTCACAGCCATTTTGGAATGTCTCATAAAAGCTCGGCTATAATTCCAACAGCTACAGCAATAACAGCATTAACTGAAGATATAATTATAAGCTGAGAGAAAGATCTTTTTGTTAATGGGAATTAATAAACAAACACGGCACTGCAGAAATCCATTTGTTTACCAGACGTACTGAGTACATACTTACATCAGCAGAGAGTCTTTGGGGATTCCTGTCCTAAACTATCAACCTAAGATCCAGTTCACAAGTTCGATTCTACAGAAGTCTTTATGCCAAACACATATAAGAGCATCACCACCTCTATCCTCTGTACTCTGCAGACATAACTCAGCACAGGATATGACTCTGCAGTTACAGCTCTAACGTTTCTTCTTTCACAAACATACTGAGTTATCAGTATAAATCAGTTATTACTGAGATCTTCATTGCTCTGACCACATAAACTGGAGTATTTGACAAGCTCATAGAAGTGTTTGGGGAAAAGAAGTATATACATATATATTATTCTAACGCAAGACTGAATACAAATAATTTCATAGTTCTCGGGGCAACGTGTTCCTAACATACCTGGCATGGGCACATATAGAAGTAACTGAACTTCGAGCTGTTATTTTCTCTCTTCGCTAAAAAAAAGGGAGCAAACAACCTGCTGTGATATCAGCACTTGGTAGAAAAAGCAACCCTGACATATTGATTGCTACCAATTCATACTGCGTCCAAATCAGAACATGCAAAAAAGTCACTGTGAGTTTCAGAAAGTGTAAATAGTTCACAAGAGACAGATTATTGTGGAGAGGTAAACGTGCAATTTTTATTTTCCCGAACCTATCACCATTACAAAGGAAAATGACAAGGTGATGGAAGGTGACAGGACCCAGTGACTGGCTGTGAGGTCCCTCACCAAGGGCTTGCGACAGCGGTGAGATGACTGTCTAGCCTGGTCTTGCGCCTGGACTCCAGCTGAGCATGTCTGGAATGTTGAGCCAGGCTTTGAATCATTGAACAGCTTGGGTTGGAAGGGACCTCAAGAATCATCAAGTTCCAACTCCTCCACCACAGGCAGGGTTACCAGCTGCTAGATCAAGAACGAGATCATCTCATCTTGCTTGAATCATGGTGTGGGGCTGCTGGCATCAGTTCCCAGCGTCCACCTCTGCAGCACCGCTTGCATTTCCCCAGCTCTGCCTGGCATTTCCCCTGCCCAGGGTGATGGAGGTGGAATCACACTGGATCTGTCCAGGCTGGGGGAACAGTCAGGACGATGTCACCTACCTGATCCTTGCCTCCACCAACTTACTATGACTGTGTAGTATGGTGAGTGCAGAACAAAATGAGTTCTTCCCAACATGGGGACAAGATAAAGACCATCAAGTACTTGGTCAGGTCAGACAACAATTACTTGGAGTGCTTTGTCCCAGAGCCTGCATAACACTCGGATGACAGCCTGCAGGATGAGCAGGGGGCTGCAGAGCCAGTGCTCAAGGCTTCTGAGCTCAGCTTCTCACCTAAGGTCTCGGTAGCACTTCTCTGGGAGCACCCAGGTGACCTCAAACCCCTGTTCCTGTGGCTGCAACAGGAGCTGGAAATGGTCTCCATCAACAAATGATAGGAAGTGCTGGCAGGGCAGAGCACCATCACATGCCTCCTGTGCATATACAGGCTTGACCAGGTGCAGGCACACCATGGCTCCAGCAGAATGGAAGGTACACATCTTCCTCTCAGTATTCTTACTAGAGAAAAATCACCATATTATTGACAAGGTAGCTGGGGCTCCTGCCCCTACCCATGCTGTTCACTCTCGTGGTCCTGGTGGAAGCCACAGAATCATGTTTATTTCCATGATTAGAAACCAAGAGAGCATACTTCAGTTTGGAGCTCACACTGAAACAGATAAACTGGATAACAGCAACCTACCAATACTAAAGAGATGTCAGACTTTATATATACCTAGTATCTCTTGCTCGAAATATCATTGAAATTAATGAGTCTCCAGGATAACTTTAAAACAGAAGAAAAAAGAACAGACATTGTCTAAGACAGGTTACACAGGCAGCAAAAAGATTCACACAGAACTTAATGACTATGATAGCAGACATCAAGGGTCACTTTTGATTTGGGTGGTCTCTCAGTCCTCAAAACTGCTCTGTTTTCCAGACAGCATGTAATCCAGAAGCTACATTTATTTGGTTGCAGGATACTTCCAGAATACAGCATACAGTTAGCAGAACAACAACAACAAAAAAACCAACCAACCAACCAAAGAGATCTTTAAAATCTGAGAATAAGATTAAAGAAGGAAAAAAAAAAAAAAAAAAAAAAAAGGTGATTTACATCTGCCAACTTATGTATCAGAAGGCCACACTTAGGGGAAGCCCTGCCTATCGATCAGCTCTGCTCTCTCACTATACGATGATACACAGCTGTCTGCAGCCAGCGCTCATCCTTCTAACATATGCTGTGGGCAGAAATCTGAAGTCAAGAAGCCTCTTTCTAAATTTTCTGGTATTCAGACAACTCCACAGAAGAATTAACTGCCATTTTACCAAAAGTAACAAATTATGAAAAAAAAAAAAAAAGAAAAAAAAAAAAAAAAAAAAAAAGCCAACAGCTCTTACATTAGCTCTGTGATTTCTAATTTAAGACTTGCATTTCAGTTCCAGGCAGTAAACCCATTTTGTTTCTTTTAAAGACAGCCCCCTCTTTACTACAATATTTCCCTAGAACTCGGGTAAAAGATACAAGAAAACAGAAGCAAAAAACCTCCAATTTCACACCCATACGCTGTATCTGCTCTGGATGCCCAAAACTTGCATAACTTCCTTACTGGAGCTGGGATAGAGCCACATCAGGTGTAAGTCTGACCACGTGAAAACAGCAGCTGGGACGGTTACTGCAGCCTTGACTCCTGTGGGGCCACTGCACCCAGCAGAGACGGCTGTCAGAGAGGAGCAGGGAGCAGCCAGCAGCAGCATCGTGTGGGAAGAGTTAGCAGGAACCCTCGAGGCTGCTGCTGTGAGAGCTGCAAGCCCCACACAGCAGGTTACTATGGCAGAACAGGCCGGGATGAACGCTGCCGGGTAGCTGGCTGTATGTTGTGTTTAAAAATCGTTCACACACCAAAGTAAAAATGGCAAAGAAAGGGTATTCAGCTTTGGAGCCATTTCAGCTAAAAACTAAATTTAAAAAATGGGAGCTCCAAAGACTTATTAGAAAGCTCCAACCCTCAAAGGAGGGTTTCACTTTTCAAGGAAGCCCTTCACAACCAACCACAGCGCAGCACAAACGAGGCCACCGTGCACCTCACAGCAAAGCCCTGCAAAGCCCTGAAACCACTCGAACCACCACCTGGTCTCTCTGTTACCGGTAAGGAACGCGTTATTTAAAGATGCAGAACAGTTCGGACACTGATTTTGTCACCTCTGATCTCAACTTCCTCAGAAAACGCTCCTTCCCCAGTGCGCATCACGGGGACCTCACAACGTCTGCGGGGAGAGCGCGGCGATCCCTGAGGTGAAGTTCACTCTGCGGGGGAAGCCCGGCCTGCCGCCGCCTCCGCTGCTGTCGGGCCGGAGGGCAGCGCCGGGCTCGGGCTAACGGCGACGGGGCCGCGATGCCGGGGCGGAGGGATGCTCTCTGGGCTCGCCCGACATCGCACCACGCAAGACGTGCCCCCCGGGTACGGTATCCCCGCACCTCCTCCCACCCGGCCCGCAGCCAGCCGCTGCCCGCAGGAGGGGCCGAGGCCCCGGCCCGCCCCACAGCCGCGCTGCCCGCCGGGCTCGGAGCCGCCTCGGAAGCGCCCGAAGGGTGTTGGCCGCGCGTTCCCTCACTCACCCACGCAGGCAGATCGGCAGAGGAGACGCTGAGCCGCACCGCCTCCTCCTCGTCCTCCAGGAAGGCGAGCGCCCGGCCCAGGCGGGAGGTCTTGCCGCCGCGGTGCCGCCGGATCCAGAAGAGCCCGCACAGGGCGATGAGCACCCAGCTGAAACTCAGCCCCAGGTAGCCCAGCACGTACACGGGGAAGATCAGCACGAAGCTCCTGGCGAACTGCGACACCAAGCCCGTCACGTCCACGCTCAGCATCGAAGGCGGCGGCGGCTCCGGCCCCGCGTCCCCCCCGGCGGCCGCTTTCTCCGCCGCGGCGGGAGTCCCCGCGCCGGGGGACTGCTTCTCCGCGGCCCCGCTCATGCTTTACCGCAGCGGCGGCTCCTACGAATGCGGCCGCTCCTCCCGCTGCTGCTCCTCCTCCTCGGGCGCTGGCTGCGAGCGAGCAGGGGGCAGGGCGGCGGCGGCGCCTCGCATCCTGCGCCCGGCCCCGCTCGCCGCGCACCGACACCAACCGCCGCCCGCTTCCGGGTTCGGGGCGGCCCGGCCCCAGACGCCGACCGCCGCCGCGGGGAGGGCGCCGCGGGCTGCGCCGCCGCCAGAGGGAGCCTCGCCCTCAGCCGCCGCCATTGGCGCCCGGAGCAGCACGGCCGCCCCCTCCCTGCCGCCTCCCGCAGACCCCTCCGCCCGGTCCGGTGTCCCGTGAGGTCTGTCTGACGGAGCCCCCGCTCGAGGGCTCGCCTCGGGGCTAGTGCGTACTTCCTCACACCGCAGCCTCTGCAGTCACGCATACGGTTTAGGAAGGTTCCATCGGTCATAGCCTTCTGTAGGGAGCTTCTTGTTTTACTTCGTGTACGGAGATTATTAAGAGACAGAGTGATAAATGAGCTGGAGGAACCAAAGGCTGGTCACTCCCCACCCGAGGTGCAGGAGGTGTTTCCTGAAGCCCTGCTCACATCCCCAAATAGAGCTGGCTCCTCTGTCATCTCGTTAATGTACAGCAGTTCCAGGAGATTACACAAACCCTGATCTGTGGAACTGAGAAATCCTGATTTGCTACAGGTTTGCATCTTGTATCTCTTTGTGACAGTAACATACACTTCTCTCATCCTCCCTCCTCCCATTTCTTTATCTCTTCAATAATTTTAATGTAATCACCGGTGTTGCTTATCCATAACTGTGTGCTTATCAGTTTGCTGCTGTGCACTTGCTGATTAACCTCAGTTGTTATTTTTTTTTCCTTTTGGCTATAAATGGCCACCCTTTCCTTCAGGAGCAGCACCAAATCCAGGTTTGTTCTCTCTTTGGCTACCAATTCTCATGGAAGCTGTGGGGCTTTGAGACCGACACTTGCGGGCAAGAAGAGGGGAGAGCAAATCAGGCCAATAGGCTGAAAAGTTATGAAAACAATACAAGTGGATACGTAGAGAAGCTTTATTAGCTTCATTTCCTTAAGAAATGAAGACAGCTTCGTCTTGGTTATCCAGGGAAATAGAGAGTCAGAAAGGAAATGGCACAAAAGTAAAAGCTGTTCAACCAGCGCTGCACAGCACTGCAAAAAATCCAGATCTCTATGACTGAATTTGTTGTTCCTGCATCATCTTCTCAGATTCCCTCCATGCGTACATTCAGGCTCAATGGATGACTCAAAGAAAAACTACTTCAAGCCATAGGCTCATGCTGTTCTCTTTTAACTCATTCTTTTCTGTTGATGGTACATCCTTTGCTTGTATAATTTAGTGACTGTCAGGACAGAAATTCAGACAGACCAAATGCCACAAAAAGGAGTAAAAAAAGTAACAATTACAATGATCTGGTCATCCAAGCTTGGAAAATGGCAATTTACTTATCGTGAGAGAATGAAAAACTTGCCTGCTGCAACACCTGGCAGACAGAAGGACAGCCTAATACCCTATGAAAGCTTGTTACCTTAAGCTGGGCATACTGAGTATGACTGTGACCCATTTGGATACCAAGCATATCTAACTACTAAGTGTGGGTTGGGTTTGTTTGATTGTTTTGACCTTTTTTTATTATTATTTATTCACTATATTCCCAAGTATTGTTTTGTTTCTATATAGACTTTCTTGTGAAGTTTCCAGTCCTGAGCTTTACACCAAACAGACACATTCTTTGATGGTTCCTTCAATTACTGCAAATGCAGTCATTATTCTCTTTTTTTCCAAGCCCTCAGGTATAGGTCTTGGACTTAAGTGCACCATTTGACTTCTCTATCTAGTTTCACAGTATCAGAAACAGAACATACCTGTTCCACAAACCAAAAGGAAATTTCAAAACAGCAGAAAAAAAAATGATTGAATTAGCATGACATTTTGCCAACTAACACTCTGCCATATGTTGCATCTTGTTCTCCAATCCTTTATGTCTCAGTGCGTATCCTGCGAATGAGCTGCATATAGAACTCATCGAGGAGTACCCTGCACAGTCAGTAATGCACATTAGAAAAATCTGAATCTTGTAGTAGCATTTGGAACAAACGTAACTGTAGGCATGACAGCTGAGCACTGATCTTGGGCAGACTAATGAATTAGTCAATACAGAACTCTGATTATTCAGAAGGCAATACAGTGCCAATCAAGTAGGCAAACAAAAGCAGGATCTTTTAAGATTAATTTGAACACATTTATCTGTAGCATCAACAGGAAGTTCTGATGATAAAGAGGTTACTGCTGACTTCTTAAAGCTTCTGTAGAAAACTGATCTGGCTCCACACAGCATTTAGATGAGGAAAATGGGTGGTATGAAATTAGTATGCTATTATTATAACGGGAACAATAGAATCTTGTTAAGATACAAACTGTTCCTCTGGAGGATAAGTTAAAGTCACTTATTCTATTAGAGTGTTTGATTCAATGTTCCTGATAAACATAAGTTATTTGTTTTTATCTTCTTGGTGCTTCAAATTATTTAATAATTTGCTCCAGCATCTTGCTTTGTTAAGCTAACTCATTTGCTTCCTGATCTCATTCTTAATACTTATAGTAGTGGTCTTCTTGCATGCATCAAGATCTCTTGAAGATAGTCAAAGCACAGAGTCCACTCTGACTTTTCCTTACGTATCCTGTGGTGAATTATATCAGCTAGAGAGCTGATTATATTTATCTCAGATAATATTTTTTCTTCTCGCCACCACCTCTGTAGGCCTGTTGCCTCCTTGGAATTTTGATTAATGCCTTTTGATTGCAGCATTCCTTTATACACATTCTTAGTCATTTGTCTATGTCCTCTCTTTTTATATGATTCCTTGTTTTGTTTTTTTTTATAACAGCTTTCTCTGGAGTCAAACGTGGGATAACAGTAATTGGCCATGATGCTTTTTTCTTCCAGTAAGTACCAACACTATTCTTCAGGATAACTGATCTTATTTATATATCTGGATTATTATTATTATTATTTGAGGGTGAAAAAATTGATAAAATTTAGTTTATGTATACTGAATAGAAATCTGAGAATGTTTACTCAGATGGGACCTAGATTTGGAATTAGTATGGAAAATACATTTTTATCGATGTGTCCTTCTGTTTTCACTTTCATCCAGCTATATCAAGCTGCTTCAGATCATCTAGTATAAATTATTATTTATCATTGCTGATACTATTGCATGATATTTATATGTACTTTTCACTGTAACGTATTGTTAAGTTTTTACCTTGATTACTACTTGATCTCCCCCAGCAGGGCTCTTACAAATTATAGTTCAAAACTAAAGACACCGGTCACTTCAGAGGTCCATGTTTTTTCTCTTTCTGTTCAAAATCCTGGAGGTGTGACTACCATAAGAATTTTGAACACTTTGTAAGACGTCATTTATGCACCTATATTGCTATTATTAGCATTTGAGTTGCCTTCTCATCTTCAGCAGAGATTGGTTTTAAAAAAAAGTGAAACAAATAGCTACAAAGCCTTCCTTCCTCCCTTCCCTTCCCTTCCCTTCCCTTCCTTTCTATAATAAGATAAACATTTTAAATCATGGTGTAAGGGTGCCATGTTGTCCCTATGGGAGTACATATTCCCAGTAATTCTTTTGATGTAATTCTGTAGTACATCATCCCATACACATCAAAAGCAATACTACATCATAGGATTAGAGGAACATGTAGAAGCTAAAGTCTTATTAAAATACCTGGGGTTACCAAAAGTCTTGTTTACAGTGCACTTTTCTTCCCAAAAGAAGCTAGGACATCTTTTAATGCCATCTAGTAATACAACACACGTAATTTTTTTTTACCTTTATTCACATGACTAACACCCATCTTTATAAAAACAGAACTTCTAACATTTTTTTTCCCACTAGATTAGTGAGAAACTGCAGTTGACTTTGATAAAGGTTGGAAACACAAAAACATGGACAAATTTTAGTTATGTTATTCCACAGGTATTACTCCAATTTGTGTTCTTGTGCAGCAGTCAAGATTCAGTTTGATCATTGGCTTTGAGTTTTGAAAAGGTCTGTACAAACCCTCTAGTGGTGCCCTCCCTTCTCACATCTGTGATTTTTCTCCTGTCATAAAGCTGCTTGACTGGTACACTTTGATAGGGAGAATAAAAAGCTATTGATAGCCAAAGTGTTGGATTTTATTTCTGTAACTAATACGTATCTACATTCTAAAGAAGTAGATGGTGTATACATCCAGCAGTTGAAATAAAAGGTATTCTGTTCTGTCTAATCTTTGGTATTGCTGTCATATTTGATGGTTTTAGTTATATGTAATTGCTATATTGTTATTAAAAATAAAAGTTCAAGTAGACTACTTGAAGGTAGTTTTTGTCCTTCAGGCACTATATGGAGGACATCACCTCTGCAGAGTATCCTTTACTAAGCGAATGCCTAGTTCCATGCACTTACAACACCATCACCACCTTGGCTGAAAAGCTTTTTGAGTTAATTCAAGTTGGCTTTCAAGTACATTTCTACTTGTACAGGAAAGAATATATAAAATGCTTATGGATTATCATTGCTTGGCCAAAGACTGCTACATTATTCATATGGATGTTTATAAATAGTTTAGTATCCATAGATACTCTTATTTTGTGGATGCAGTGTAGATCTTAAGTTTTAAGAGGGGAGATTTAGATAAGATGTTGGGGAATTTTCTCACTGAGAAGGCAGTGAGGCGCTGGCACAGCTGCTCAGAGGAGCTGTGGATGCTCCATCCCTGGAGGCATTCAAAGGCAGGCTGGATGGGGCCCTGTGCAGCCTGAGCTGGTGCCTGATGTAGCGGTTGGCAACCCTGCCCACAGCAGGGGGTTGGAACAAGATCATCTCTGAGGTCCCTTCTAACCCAAGCCTTTCTATGATCCTATGTCATACTTAATTTTTAAAAAATAAAATATCAAGATTTTCTTCTCTGCGTTGCTTCCTTAATTTGCTTTTCTGCTACATGAGGAAGGGAAAGACTTCATATTCGATACAGCGAGGCAAACTTTACATTATTAATTTACGTTGCAATGCAAGGAAACATGGAAAGGAAAAA
This sequence comes from Bambusicola thoracicus, assembly GCA_002909625.1. Classification (NCBI taxonomy): domain Eukaryota; kingdom Metazoa; phylum Chordata; class Aves; order Galliformes; family Phasianidae; genus Bambusicola; species Bambusicola thoracicus. Next base: position 31,409 of record PPHD01000198.1, on the reverse strand, counting down.
AGGAGGACTCTGCATCAATGATTTGTACGTATTTGTCAGGAGACTATTTAAGGCCAAGGGTTAAATTTCATAACTGAAGTCAGTGCTGCAATTCCTCTGCAACTAAAGCAGGACCGTGGGGATCTTTTTTTTATTGTTGTTATTGTTGATTTTTAATTGATATGAAGAAAAAGCACTCCGCAAATGCCCGCAGGAGCTTCCACCAGCGCTCTGAAGCGGCACAGCACGTTACTACGTTATAAATACGCGCTGTGAGAACAGCCCGCTCCCTGCCCGCAGGCCACCAGCGCCTGCCTCGCCTCACGTGTGCTGGGCAGCCTGCCAGCGGCTGTGTGGGACAGAACAGCTCTGCTGCTCGGGGGAACGTTATCACCGTTTTTACACGTATATTTTATGCGTGACGCAGCGTATCACCGTCAGCGTTTTTCTTCGTACAGCAACCGCGGATAACTTCACTAAAAGAGAATTCTCTACGCTTAGGAACGGTTTCACGCTTCTCAGCCTACAGAAGGTCAACAGCGAACAGAACAACGCGGAACAGTATGGAACCGACCCCTCCCCTGGCCCTCATACCGCCAGAGGAAACCCAGCTCAGGGAGGAACGCCTGCCGCGGCCCAGGCGCGCCCACGGCGCTCACGCCCCTCTCAGCACCGCCATCCCCGTTCCCACAACCCTACGCGGCGCTACGTAGGCGGGCCCTCGCCAGGCGCTCGCCGGCCGTTGCTAGGCAGGCCTGGACGCGGCCGCCGCGCCTTCGTGCCCTCCGGGAGGCGGCCGGTGGCGTAGGGGGGGACCTGCCGCCCCGCCATGGAGAGCGATAAGGTGAGGGATCCTGCTGCGGGAGTCGGGAAAGTCCTCAAAAGGGCCCCTCGGGGTGGCAGCGCGGCTCCTCCGCCCGGCTCGGCTCGTTCTGCCCGGCCTGCCGCAGCCCCGCGTGCCCGAGGTGCTGCGCTGCTCCGGGAGGCCCCCTCGCCCGGCCGGGTCTCGCTGCCGCCGCCCGCGCTCCTTTCATCTGCCCGCCTTGAGGCTCCCTGCGCCGCTCCTTTGGCTCCCGGTTCTGTTGGCGCAGCGATGTCAGCCAAGTAGTGATAGTGAGGAAGTCCTTATTCCTGTAATGGAATAATCCTCGTTCCGTATAATCCACTGGAGGAATGGCCTTAATTTTTTACCTCTTCAGGAGCTCTCAAGTAGGCAAATCGTGTTGGAAATGAGAGGAAGGCAGTGAGGTGGCTGTGGTCTGCAATGTGTCATGTGGGTGGGAAAGCAGCCAGGGAGCCACTGAAGCCAGAGAAAGAAAATATCTGCTACTGTCCTCAAGTATCTAAAGAGGTTATGTGGAAAAAATGGAGCTGAAGTCTTCACTGAAATGATCAGTGAGAGAAGACAACCGCCCTAAATACCAGTGAGGGAAATTATGACATGGTATAAGGCAAACGTTTTCCCATGGGAGTGCTCAAACCCTGGAACTGGGTTCCCTGTACGATCTCCAACCTCAGAGATATTAAAAACTAAGTCTCTGACCTGGACTTTGAAGGTAGAAGCAGGAGGTTGAACCCAGTAACGCTGATACACTGATTATTTCCCAAAGGTGTTTACCCACTTGGTCTGTAATACTATTGAATGACTATCACTGAAAAAACAAAGAATTTTGAGCTTCCTTAGAGGGCCCTGTCTGTCATCATAGGCAGTATCCATGAGGCTTTATGGAAACAGCTGGTTAATCCAGTAGAAGTCTGAGCTTCAAGCCTCTTCCAAGTCTAGTCAAATCAGATACACTGCAAGTACCTGATAAGAAAGTACCTTAACACATATACATTAAGACTAAGTTAATGTTTATATAACAAAATTTGGCATTACTTGCCATCTTGATCCTTGCCTTTGAAAAGTTATTATTTTTAAGAGATCTGCTTCTCACTGAAATTGATTACTGTCTTGCTATCTTTTCTGTTCTAGAGAAGAACTAAAGAAGATACTTGGAAATCAGAAGAACTTAGGAAACATCTTAGGGTAATTTCATTTCTATTAATTTTTATATCAAGTTACCTTGTAGATATGGTATCTATGCACAGTCTAAACAGAGAGGTATGACTGCTTGTTCTGCTTGGAACTCTGTGTTCTGGGATCTTTAGCTCCACAATGGGCTATTCTGGAACCTGTCTAGTCCAGCTATGTCCAGTGTCCGGCACATTCAACTGTTCCTAGCAATGCAAGTCACGTAATATTACTGCTCAGATTTCATAATTAAGTAAATGGAAATAATACGACTGGTATGGGAATCACATTACACAATGGGGTCTGATTTGCCAATCACCCAAATCCAAGTTACGATTCTGCTTTATACATACTTACTCAGTTTCCTACATCTACATTTTTTATTATAATTGCTGTTGTTATCTGTTACATTACTCATGTGCTTATAAGCCGGTTAATTACTTTATCCATTGGCCAAATACACATTCATGCTGTGATCAGTAACACCATTCACATTCAGATATTTTTTTAAAAGCTGTATTCCAATGACCATCTTTCTTTGTCTTGTGCAGATACTCATTAGTTCTTTGATAATCAGGAGATACTCTGCTTGTTTTTTACCTAACTTTCTGTCAATTTCATTTCAAAGCTTCCCATTAGTTCAGTGCCAATGCTGTAGTAAGTAGTTTGTGCTTTCTAGATACTTGGTAATATTTCCTCTACTTCCATGTAAGGTAATGTTAACAAATTTGACTTGGAATGTTTTGGTCCCACCAGAAATAGAGTGATCGGGCTTTCATTACTGTGAAACAGATGGATAAAGTTTAATTCACTTTACTCATTGACTGTGATCAAATAAAGTTCTGTTTGTTCTGCATTAAATAAATAGCCAAAATCTTGGATGTAGCTAAATCAGTGGGAGTTTTGGTACATGCTCCAGGAATGTTCAAATATAACCTCTTATAATGTTGAAAAGATACAGGGATAGTAGCATCGGTATGGGATCTATGCCAGAAATTTTCTTTCACAACTTTTTATGTTGCGTTCTGCTTTCTGTTCAAGTACAACCTAGTCTTGTATTCTAATGGCAGTTGCAGGATACCCAGTTATCCATCATTGCTCTATATTTCTGTTATATATTTTACTAGATGGCACAGTTTCTCTACGTGAGCTAAACGATTTAAGACACTCAGGTAGTATTTTGGCCTAACTCTAAACAGAATAATGCACAGTTCTACTGTTTGTTTTTTTTTTTTACCAAAATGTTTTCACATGCATTGGGAGTGCATCTTATAAATCTCACTTATATGTTCTTTCTAACAGATTTTTTTTTTTTTTTTGGTACATCAGGCATCACAGCCAGAGAGTCAAAATGAAGACAGAAAGCACAGAGAAAAGAAACTGCAGAAAGAGAAGGTTGTTCATGCCGTAGGCACTTACAAAGATGAACGCAAAGACAGAGGGAAGAGCAAGGAAAGAATGAGAGAGAGACTGAGATCTGTTGAAAGAGACAAGGATAAAATGAGAGAAAGGGGAAAAGAACACCACAGAGATCAAGACAGAGAGAGACATCAGGATAAGTTTAAAGAGTCAAGTTTAGAGAAAGAAAGATACAGTGTACCGAAAGATAAAGACAGGGAGAGCAATACAGAAGGTGATAAAATGCATAAAAGACATGAGATAAAGCAAACAGATATGGAAAATAATCTTAAATCATTTGAAGGAAGAGATAAAGGACATCACAGAAGAAGAGAAAAAAGCAGGCATCGTTTGGGTAAGTTGCTTTGTGTTGCTCTTTTACTTTGAAATAATTTGTTTTCTAGGTAGAAATTCAGAGAGGATGAAGACAAGCAGGTTTGAGCACCTCATGAAATACGTACCTGTGGCATATTGTTTATTTATTTACTTATTTAATTTTAATGCTGGCTTCCTTTTCTTTGGAAAGATAACGAGCTTCACTGTTTTTGTTGGTCAGCTGACTAGAATGGAAGCACCTTCCTGCCCATACATTCGCTACTGCTTGATGTATTTGAATCCCAAATAGTAGTTAGTAGCATGTGCAGTTACTCTTACCATTACAAAAGGCTATTAAGAACAGAGGGATTCATCAGGAAAGTAGAAAGTTTTGTAGAGAGAACTTCAACTGAATCTTGTTTTAGAAAGTAATGGTCAATGAAATAATGTAAAAATAATTTCTACATTCAGTTTTCTACAGTTAAGTTTGTACAAAGTTTGTGCACATTTTTTACATATTTTCTAGAAGAGGAGAAAACCAGAGGTGAAGAGCGAGAAAGAAGACATACAAGGAAGAAGGTAAGGGAAAGTAATGCAGTGTTTTGTGATGGAGTAAGGTAAGATTTTAAAATAAGAAACTGGATCAGAGCACACTCCCCAAGAAATTCAAGAGCTGCATATAAAGCAAAGTTCTCACGAGTGTACAAAATACACAACAAAATATGACTGAGCCATTCTATTTTAAGGAGATACTTCATTCCTTTAAAAAAAAAAAAGGAATTTTGGGTGGTAAAAATAGCTTTATTTTTGTACAGCTTTGTCAGATTTTCTCATCTGCTATTTATGCTTTGCTGCAAGGATATTGGTGGGTATACACCTTACTTTAAGATAGATGATAGATATGATAGATGATGATTTTAAATAATTAAATTGCATGTGAAGAATATGTAATTGAAAGAGACTGTTGGACCTAGTAATTAACTAATTAAATTTATATGTGAAGAATATGTAATCGAAAGAGACAGTAGTAAACTATGCAGTGCCCCTGAAGAAATACCAGAATCTGAAGTGTTGTGATAATTCAAAACTTGCTTCTACACCGTTGCTTATGAAAAAAAATGTCCAGAAGATCTATAATGGCAAAAAGAGAGAGTTAATTAGCAAATCTGTCTATGTTTATCTATTTAAACTACGTATTTATAAGATAAAACAATCTTGTAGAGCTTTCTAACTCTTCAGTGTTATTTTTCTTATTTTGCAGGATAATTATATGAAAACCAGCATTGACACATTTTTAGCAGACAGAGTTGGAGGAGGTGAACATGGACACAAGTTACAGAAAGATAAAGAATTGGATAAAGAAGAAAAAAGGAGATACAGGGAAAAAAAAGAACATTCCATTAGGCTGGAAAAAGACAGACTTTCAAAAGAGAGAAGCCATAAACCTTACAAAAAAGAAGAGGAAGAGAGACATAAGTCAAAGAGATCTGTGGAGGAATACTCCCGTGGAGACAGAGGACAGCCAGCAGAAGATAGGAAGCAAGTAAAAAGTGGGGAAAATGAAAGAAAGAAGCTTGATCTTAGGGTTAGTGGATTTGTTTTTACACTTAAAAGTGTTACCTTATCACTTGCTCTCATTGTTTTATATATAATTACTGATAAGGTGAGCAATAAAAATAGTAGGATTGTATGTCAGCATCTTCTGAAATTTGAGGCTAAGATGGTAGATTAAAATACTGCATCTGCATTTAAGTGTTTAAACCCATGAAATTTAAACTGGGAACTTATGTATATGTCAGAAATTTACTTTTTTGTAATATTCTTGATTACTGTGACCTTCAAAAGTCAAGAGCAGCCTTGAGATACATTAAAATGTAGTGACTTATTCAAGTAGCTGTTACTGAGTGTACTCAGCTATGCTGATGATTCTGTTTCAGAGTTACATTCCTTTTTCTTATGTTCATGGATAGATAAAAAGGGAATTTATCTTGAATGACCTATTGAGTACATTTCCAGGCTTAGACATACCTTCATAATATGGACTTGAAGAGTCAAGTCATATACTGGGAAACCATTGTTAACTAGTGTAGTAACTTTAAGGTATCCTTTAAATAAGTTAATACTTGGCTGGAGTAAATTCTGTAGGGGTTGTGTTAAGCAAAGGAGAAGGCTCAAGGTCCCTTTTCCTGTACTCTCCCAAGTATTTCATATTTTCAGGAGAAACTCATGTATATAACATATATTTTGGTTTCTTTCTTTAACATAGCTGTAAAGAGGGGAGTATTCTGAAAATAGTTAATACACAGAACTTCTCACAAGCAATGACCATTGTGTTGTTGCAATTCATTTATTATAAACCTGTTTTACTGTTAAGTATCACTACTACTAATATAGGTATATATACATCTTTCCTTCTAGCATTTCTGACACTTGAATATCTTATTTCTTTTACAGAAGAGTGAACACAAAACAAAGGATGAGAACCAAGGAGAAGAAACGAGCCATGAGCATGTAAGGTAAATTCAGAGATTTAAAATGAGTGTGTACTATATGGCATCTACTCAGATGCAGTCACTACTAAAACATTAAGCATGAATTCTTGATCTCACAATATCTAGCCTAGTGTTTTGTCTCCAGTATGATTTATATAAAAACGTGTATATTTATATTCTGTTTGTTCTTTTTTCTGCACCAGGGTAGTGGGAGAAATTTTGCTGTCGTTGCAAACTACAGATATATTAATCTAGGCACTTAGCACAGGAGACAAAATGCTGTTGTTTTACCACCTGAAATTCACTACGTAGTCATGTGGACAAACAAGGTTTATGACAAACACTACCCTATTTTTACTGTTGCTTTTTCATCTTTGTCAGTCCAACCACCAGTATATCTGAGCACTTTCTTTCTTCTTAAAGAAGAACTCAGAACAATCTTGAAGCCTGATACTCAGTTTCTGAAATAATCAGAGAAATTGTTAAGGAGCAGAGTTGGTTTTTGGTTTTCTCCCTGATTGTTTTGTCCTCATAAAGAGAACCCTCAGAATGAAACACCAGCTTTGAATGTCAGACTATGATTTACATAGATTAGCACATGTTATGTTACACCAATATTATCTTGATGTCCAGTTGACAGCAGGTATTAATAAAATGAATGTGTGAATTTCAGATTTTTTTCCTCCTGTATTGTTCTTTTGCACTGATGGATTTACTGACATTATACCTGGATAAGTTTTTTTTTTGCAATTCTTGGCTGACTGATCTCTTTGTGGCTTCATTCTTACTTTATAGCAAAAAGAGATCTATAAAAGTGTATGTAGAAATATTCCTGTTTATATTGGAAAGTTCCAGGTTTTTTTTCATTTGCAGGAAGAAACAGTAATTTTTTTTTCTTACAAACAACAACAAAAAACAGTGCTTTCTTCTGAGTTAAAATTGAGATTCTGTTTTTCAATAGGACTGGAAAAGATAAAGGAAAAATCAGTGAAAATGAGAAAAGAGCCACAAGTCAACAGGTAAAAATACCTGATTTTGGATCTTAGGATGTTGTGTTTTTCTTTGGATTAATAACAGTTACTATATGTATTTCAATACAATGCCATTTTACCATTCTGAGATAATATTTATGTATATTCATTGATCTTCAGATATCAAACTCTCTTTTCGGATGTAGCATTAGAAAGTGGATTTATCCTGTATACATTTGCCAAGCATTAAAGGTAGCCATGTATTAATCTTTTATCAGTATTCTCTGCACTTGAAAAAGTAATTCTCAGTAGGTGGGAAGACTTCAGGCATATATAAGGTAAATAATCTACAGTTATCTATAGTTTCTCTGAACAGCTGACACAGGCGAATAAAGTGTAGCGTAAGCCAAATAAAATGCAGCTAGCAATGTAATTCTGTTTTATTTTCAGCAGTTGCCACAAGAAAGAAGAAAGTATTTTTATAAACAGACAGGTTGTTCATTCATTCATTTGGTTTTAAATGGACAGGTGCTGACAGACCTGGGTTTTCAGCAAGCGTAGTATGCAAGCTCCACAAACTTGGGTTTATTTGGAACCATCTATGCAGATAACAGCATAATTTTATCATGAAAAGCTTTAAATGTTTTATGATAATTTGAGCTATTTGTAACCATCCTCCAAAACCCAAATTCTTTTTTGGTGTTTTTTTGGTTTTTTTTTTGGGAGGGGGGCTTATATGGTTAGGGTTCTGATGGGAGAAAATGTGGTAGTACTGATTGAGAACATATGCTTTTTTGTATTCTCATGTTGTGGGCAGCCATTTATCTTTTATACATACCTCAGATGTACATCTTTCATAGACGTTTTAACTTCTATTAAAACCTGTTTTCATGCTACAAATACATCTGTTTCAAGACTGTTCTAAGACCTCTGTTATCTGTTATTCTTTTGTTCTAATGCCTATACATTTCTGTTATTCTTGCTTTAGGACTAAAGTTTAGCTTAAATAGTTTTTTAGGTTTTCTTCTCCTAATGAGTTTATAGGAAGCATCTCTGTTTTCTCTGACCTTCTTTTGATGACCCTGACAATCCAAACTCTTCATTCTTCCCATAATCTGAGCATCTGTCTCTTTGTTTCAATTTGCATTCATTTTTCTTGAGTATGGGTGGCCAGAGCTGAACTCAGTATTGAATGCAAATTGTCATCAGTGCCTTGCATAATATTGTCCAGGACGTAAATACTTACATGTTCCTGAAAGAAGCTTTCCAACATTTTTTTTAATATGCACAGTTCTTTTCACTGTGGTGGAGAGTCATGCTGGATCAACTAATACATTCAAACTTATTCTCTTCCTCCATTGTTTCCAGCAGCTGAGGTTCTAGGTTACAGCTGACATTGCACTAATCATTAAGGCCCATATTTAGCTTACCTTTAGGTATGAGTTGTTTGTGGTGAGGGCATAAACTTTCCTGACTTACCTCTGTAATTTGTAGGGAAAAAGAAGCAGTTTCATTATCCTAGATTTGGTCTTCTGCATTAATTTCTCTGTCTTCATTGGTAATAGAAGGCAAACTAGAAAGGGGTAGTTAAGTCAAATTCCGTGGGGAAATTTTGCCCTGTTTTGTCCATGTTGTTCCAAATGGGCAGCCTAATATAATCTATTCTTGATCCCAAGATTAGTCTGGAAAGTGACTGAAAGTGGCAGCCAGAAATACAAGTACTCTAGTTCTAGTTCTACCAGTTTGATGACTGAAAAACAAGGTATCCCTATAAGCTGTATATGCTTTTATAACATCTGTAATGCTTTTGAAAGGAAAGTACTACATTCACTGAAAAGTAGGTAGTTACCAATCCATGCTGTAGTTGTAGTTGGTAGAAATGGGATTGTAGGCACTGAGCTAGACAAACTGCTGAAATGAATTTCATGAGTTTCCAATCCCTGGTCCTGGTGCAGAGGGTATATGTAAGGGATTTCTAGACTGAAGACTGTTACTTGAGACAGTCTCTTGAACAGTCGTGAAAGGTTCAAATGTGTGACTGACTAAAGATTGGAGGGGTTTATGTGTGTTGGTTAAGCTTCTGGTTTGTTTTTTTTTAATGGGGTATTATGTTGGGGTTATTACCATGTTAGTTATTTTAAACAAGTTCAATAAGTTTAAGGCAGCTTCTCTGAAGTTATTTCAGGGATTCTGTAAATCTTACTGCATGTAAGTATAGTAGAGAATTGAATATTAACCAAGCTTTTTATATTTAAGACTTATTTTCTCACTCCATATCTGTATCTCTTTTCCTAATTCCAACATCTGCATTATTTTACCAACAAATGGATTCCTGCAGTATGGTTTAGGTATAGAGATATCTTTTTGTAATCCCCTAAAAAATAGAACTGTTTTATTTTGTTGTTACAAAATATGATTTTGGTGATACTATGTAACAGTCTCACTGTTTTTGTTTAGGAAGTTAAAGGTACACACCTCTATAATTCAGACCCAGAACCGGATAACTTTTCAGCAGATTATGAAGATGATTTTGAAGTAAGTAAAAACATAAAATTGTCCTTTTGAAATAATTCTCAAGTGCCAAAATATTGGTTAACTTATTAACAGAAATGTAAACTAAAGGATGTGGAATGATTTTTACTTTCACTTTTTGGTGACCTTAACTTGGCTATCTAAATATGTAACTAAAATGTTATGTTGAAACTCTCTGTATTTACTTAGTTACCATTGGTGATCGGGAACCAACTTTCTCTTCTGCTGAAGTCTTCATAAGATGCCTTTTCTGTCTGTCTGACTTTCAGTTATTTAAATAGGTTTCTGTGAAAAAATGAGGTACTTTTTAAATAATGGCAGCAAATTATCAATTTAATGAGGGAAAAAATGCCCTCATTTTTTAAATGCAAAAATACATTGAAAGGACTGCTGTATGTCAATACTTTTGCCATTTATTTGCTTAATTGGACTCTCTTATTTTTAGTTCTTTTTTGTTTAGTTTAAAGTTAAGATAAAATACTATACCAAATGGACTTTCATTGCTAGCTGAACCAACCACATATCATCTTTGTTCAGCTAAAGTAGAACTCATCTCCACTGAGGTTAGGTCTGATGCCTACCATTGAGGTATCCATTATAGTAGCCCTTTGCATTCAGTAAGAGATAAGCAAGCACTTCTAAAGCTTCTTCATATCTTTTGTTAAGTGATTTTGTGAGCATGAGATGAATTGTCTTAGTTGTGTTTCAAAGAATTATTATTATGTGCTTAAGGATGGACTTGAAAACGGATGATATGGACCTTAGGAAAATTTGAGGGTGCCATTGAAGGCATTGAATTTAACCAGCAAATAAATGACTTTGTATGGGTATGAAGCATTTACAGTACTGTACACCACTTTGTTCTTTAAAGAATACGTAATTTGCCTAAACAAACAGCCCCTACTTTAGGATATTAAAAAAAAATAGAAGGAAAAAGAATCTTATTTGAGGCACTGAAGAGCAATACTAGGGGACTTTCTTCCCTTGGTTAATATGCCAACACTATCAGCACACGTTGTTTTTATGGAAAGTAGTAGTTATTTTTAAGTTCCATTCAGTCAGAGGATTTGTAGCCATATGAATGGGAATTTTGTTTTTATCAGGAATGCATTTCCTAATTTGTTAAGCCAATCTTGAAGAATACATCTGTAATCCATGTTTATTAGTTATTGAAAGCACTGTTACTTCTAAAGGATTATGAAGATGATTTTGATGATTACGATGAAGACAAAAGTGAAGAAGGAGATACAGAAGACAAACTAAGAGAGATTCATTTTTCCAAAACATCAGAAATTGAAGAAATTCAAAGAGCAATTAATGCAGAAAATGACAGCATCTGTACTTCACTGCCACAGACAATCAAAAATGAAAAACAGGAACCAGTCATGGGTATGTGAGATGGGACCAGTCTTTTTATATTAAATGCATGAGTAACCCATACAGCTTATGAGTAAACAGGCCATTTCTTCCAGAAGTCTGCCAAAAGGCAGAAATCTGGTCTTTCAGATGAGTCACTTAGGTTTGTGGGTAAGTGCTGTAACTTCTCATATTGCTAAAGAATGATTCAGAGGCATTACTAATCATTGAAAATGTGAAGTATAAAAACATACAGGCTAACATTTAATGTTCCTTATTTTGGGTAAGGGAAGGATGAGGAGGTCTGGATTTTGAAACGTGTTAGAACAGTTTGGGTCTTCTGATGGCATTAATTGGCCTTCTTTTAATCAAGATTGTAGTCACTGTTCTGATCGGGAAGGAGTGAAAAAAGCATACATGCTTCCATGTGTAGTTTTGTATCACTTTTAAGATGCAGTCTTACATTTAGTTGATCTGACACCTCTGAGTCCCAGATCTTTTTATTTAGCAAGCTACACCCGTGGTTCCTCTTTACACTCTCTACTTCTGTGAAAGACAGTATAGCATTGTTGTGGAAAAGAATCATAGACAAGTTTTTACTCTAGTTATTACAGAGTATGGCAGAACTAAGATGGTCATAGAAGAATAGCATCTTGTTTCTTTGAGCCTTTATGGTATCAATAGATTCTCAGTTAAGTTTTTGTCGCAAGTCAGAAACACTAAATTGCAGTATAGATTTCTTCTTGTAGTAAATTAATGTAATTCTTATTATTTTTCTATTAACGTGGAATTGATAAAAGAAATCTCTTGAAGCTCCAGATCTAATGAAGGGTATGGAATTCTAATATGTAATGTTTTTAGAGATATTACAAATTCTGAATTACAGCACTTACTGCATTCTTGTAAATTACACAATTGTATTTTTTTTTTTTTTTTTTTTTTG